>JABFAI010000430.1:0-42361 GCA_013266175.1 Fusarium gaditjirri
GTGGGGGGGGGGGCTGCTTGGCAGGTGATCGAAACAAGGACTACTCAGTGACACAAGAGTCTCGTGTCGCGAGTCACAAAGTTCCGAAAGCTCAATGATGGATCATGGATATACAAGGAGTTGAAGTGGCTGAAGTATTCGGGAACCAAATTGCCATCCAAGGCGTGTTCTTCTACCTCACTCAAGCAAGTGTCCTGCAAAGCCATTTAGTTATTTAATCAGTAGAAGTCCTCGGATCTGGTGTACAATTCCGATTCTCATATCAGTCACTCTAAGCTTCTATTGAGCTCTACGCTTCTTTTCTTCTTTTCTTTAAAGCCCTGAGCAGTGATGTCAATCTACCGTGGTGGCCAGAGGCCCAAGGTCAAGGCCTTTCTGGGCCAATGGCACAATGTCCCCAACGATGAGGCGACACCAAGGGCTATGGCTGCATGTGTTGAAGGAGCCAGAGCTCTGACATTTATAATGCAGGATTTTCGAGCCCAAATTGAACTTCGCACTACTATTGACCTCGAAACAGCCAGAGATGCTTCCGGCCTCATCACTCTCGTCTCATTCTTCCTCTTCGGCCCCTTGAACGGCATGTTGATGGTTATGGAAGACAAAGCCAAGATCCGAGAGAATAATGAGAGTGTCAGTAGCCACAGAAATGATATGCGCCAGCTATTGCAGAGTGTTTCCGAGGCCCAGCGCGGGCTGAACAATCTTCAAACAACCCAGAAATTGAAGGTAGTGGAGCGCATTCAGGGTATCTATGAATCAAAAAGGCGATCGTTCACTGTACCAATCATGATTACATCCCTCAGCCCAATTGAGCTTCTCAGGAGAATCGTTACGGCTCGTCAGGCATGGGATAGCCTCGGTATGATCCCTGAAGTATAAATGATCCGAAAAGTACAGTTGGCTAATGAAAGGCAAATACCAGGGGACCTTTGCGAAGAATACCGGAGTCTCAATATAGCCAACTCTCCAGGACTCAACAACACGCTAGCCAAAGCCGTCTTCATTTGCAAGGGCATCTCAACAGACAACGTTCCGACCTACACCATAACAGCATCGGCAGATCACTGGGCCGGTTACAAAAGGCTCAGTAAATATGTCAAAAAACTACGCGACAGCCGTCGCGAAGCCGCTAAGGGGGATGTGCCCTATGGCAGAGGTCAGGATGCCAAGGACATCGTCGAATGGAGCGAAAACCTTTGGAAACGGCGACTTTTCTCATCTGCATGACGTCGCAACAGCCCTTGAATGTCCCTCTTTCCAGCCCAAGGCTAGGTGCATCCGTTGTCAAGCACTGTTCAAATACTCAGTCCCTGATGATGTTAGAGAGAGAGAGCGCAACGAGGATTCACTCTTTAGAGGATTTGCCTGTGCTGAGACATACGCGCACTTCTTTTGCCGAGCATTGGAAGGGCAGGGGCACGCGACGTGTATCAAAAATGTATACGCTTCATCAGGCATGGCAGGGAACTTGGATAGTTTGGACTCTTGGCAACTCTGAATCTTACTGTTAACTTTTCCATGTTTCTTCATAATACTTGGTATTCTTTTATTTTGTTCTAAAGTACAGCAGGACCAATCATAGTAGACACCTCATTAGCCAAGTATTGCCTCTCCTGTTATCGATGTACCTATTTATGAAATCTATTCTGCCAGCTGTTCCCAAAGCTGCTAGTGATCCCCAATGGCTACAAGAGCCTCCCATCCAATAAAATGAAGAGGCCCAGGCGCTGCGGGCACGCTGTATGATTTCTGGAGAGAACATGCGTCTTTCTTTCCTGTGGTGACCCCGCTGTACCGTGCCACCAATATTTATTGCAGGTAAATTACAGGGATGTGCTGTGACTGATTTGCACTTTATACTACCATGCCATACAGTCTTCCCATAGCCTCCATAGCCAACGTGCGGATTGCAATGCACTTTTTAGGCTCAGAAGGGCTGGGGGAAGATATAAGCGATAAGTACTGAGTACAGAAAATTGACATTCTTGCTGTGGTGTTGTATGCAAGGCTTGGCGCTTGGGGTGAAGATGTCGCCCCCAATAGCAGCTTTCGTATATCCCCATAATGATTCTGACTAACTCTAAAAATATTTGAAAGGTACTGAACTCTACCAGTACTCGTTTCTGGTTGCCTTACCTTGCCGAGATGATTGATGCCTATCGAAGACTGCCGTATAAATAGTGTCATTCATGATAAACCTCATATAGATGTTGATTGGGTTAAGTTTGACCAGACTCAACGATTCGACGAGACCCATTCCTAAATGTCCCCAATACCAATAAATATGCTGGGGTAAATAGACACCTAGAGGCTAGGTTGCCAAGTTATGTCCTGGACTTCAGTCATCTAACCTCTACTCAACCAGAGGTTTCATTTTTCGAGGTGACGTGCCTGTTAGACTCTGCTGACATGGCCGTGATGAAAGTATATGTCGGAAGAGAATCTCGTAGGAAATACCCGTTTATAGGGGATTGGGGTAAGTCGGTGGATAGTCTTAAAGGTGGCCTCACCGTGACGCAACACTGCTTTAAAGATACAGTTCATTCCAAGCGCACCTATCTTCGTCAAAGAGTAGTGACTTAGCGGGATAAGAACCATTCAAAGATATGACACCTACCTAATGCAGACATCAGAAATCTCGGAGCCTCGGAGCCTTTTCAAGCATAAAGACAAGCTTGATCGCAGCGACTTCCAGCAAGGACTGAGTTCCACCAATCACAGTCCGATACTGGCACACTCTCGTTCTCTGAACAGTTCCCTTATTCGTTGACATTGGATATGACTGGAGGAATTTCTGTCGCTGATCGCCAAGACACCACCTGGATTGTACCCCCGCTCTGGCTGGGCGTTGCAGGGAATAATGTATGTACTTACACTTGGCATCCTCAAGCATTCAAGATCATTTAGACACGGACAAGTGAAAAGTATAAAAACGCATGCTATCCCTCGTGGATATTCATTCACTCTTGATCCTCAGAAGCTAGCCTCAAAAGTTCCATCATGCATCTCCCCAGCGCATTTGCTCTTCTTACAGCCATCACATCAGTCATAGCCTGCAAGGGTTATACTGGAGGACTTCCCAAGCATACAGGAACCAGGACTCTCAGTTCTCCTCAGTATATCAAAAAAGGCCAGACCTTTGACGCTGGCTGGGTCAAGTATGATCGCGGCGTGAAGTGTACTGGCCAGGCTGAAGGGGGTAAGTAGCTACAACGATATTCAGATCTTGATCACCACTGACTGTGTTCTTCAGGTGAGAAGGATACAGTCTTCGTCCTTGAAGATGGAGCAAAACTTCGAAACGTCATCATTGGCGCAAACCAACGCGAAGGAGTTTACTGCCTTGGATCCTGCACCCTCGAATTTGTTTGGTTCGAGGACGTCTGCGAGGATGCCATCTCTATCAAGGGCGGTGGTACAGCCAACATCATTGGAGGTGGCGCTTACAAGGCTGCTGATAAGATCATTCAGCATAACGGCTGTGGTCATGTCAACATCATCAACTTCTACGCCAACGATTACGGCAAGGTGTACAGATCTTGCGGTAACTGCAAGGGTAACTGCCGACGCTCAGTGCATATGGAGGGTACTACTGCTGTTAACGGTGGCGAGCTGATGGGCATCAACACCAATTTGGGCGACAAGGTACGTATCGTGATAAGGAGGTGACTGCGTAATTAGCTAAGATACTGTAGGCTACCTACTCCAATAACTGCTACCCCAAAGTCCAATGCCAGGGCTACATTGGGTGTGACAAGGGCAACGGCGCTTGTGAGCCCACAAAGGCTGGCCTTTGCTAAATGGATCAACAACTATCTCCAACCAAGCCTTGGCCCACGGTATTAATTTCCAAGGACTTGATGGGTTGATCTTCCACCGCGATCTTCAGCGTACATATTTCTGTGACGGGATTTCACCGCGAATAGACGTCCAGGGTATCAGAACGAGCAAATATTTAGGATTGTCTTTTTCATCTTGACTCTCAAAGCCGACCTCGATTGGGTCCCCTCGCTACGCGATCAATTGACCAATAACCCAAATCATCTGACCGTTGCTTCTTGGAGTGTTTGGACTAGAGTCTGCAGCTATGAAGCCTCGAAAAGGTAGGGTCATCAATATGCTTCCCAAACAACCAACACACGCATGACGCTGCCGTGTCAAAGATCAAAACCGGTTTCCCCTGGTACCCCGACGTGTCTGGTAGAGCTTGTAATTGGGATGAAATGGCCCGACAGCAGCTATTCTTCTGAACTCCCTGGCAACAATCTCCCACGTCTTCCATAATGTTTGTTTCCAGATTGGGCCAGATGGACCAACATCTGACACTTTAATCCATCCAGGAGGAATAGCCACCTCTTCTCTGATGATCCAGATCTTTACCACGAACTGCGGGGTATGGTTGTTGGCGAGAGCTTCGGTTCCATTTTCTCCAAAAGGACCTATAACTAGCGGCTTGACGTCGTTCCAGGAAAGAGGGGCGAAGTAGGCTTCCTGAGTATGCTGCACGTATTTAAATCCAGCCCAGTGACCGCCGACTATGCCATGGCTTCGCTCATATCCGTATCTCCCAATGTACGGGATGCTTCCAGCACGGTCAGCAGGGTCGGTACCATCCAGGTGGGCATCGTCACAGAAACCGGGCGGAACGCCAATGGGGGAACCCTCTGTAGTCCCATTTCTAAGATCCTCAGTTTCGTAGTAGCGGTAGTAGTTAAATTGCCATTTAGTGCCAATATGTGCCGTAGATGCATCAGCGGTCTGAGGTCTAACCCGAGGGAGTCCCTCAATCATCCACTCCTGCCCAGCGACAAGGATAATAAGTGAAAACTCCTCCAGCTTTGGAAGTTTGTCAATATCCAATGATACTGGGAGTTGGAAACTATACCAATAGTCCTTCTCACCAAAGACATGATACTCGCAAGTCAAGAGGAGCTTGCGGACGGAGACTGGCCTCCTGCTATTGGTAGTAATAAACTCTGGCAAGTGATGAGAGCCCCAGAACAGCTGCAACGTGTCCACATCTAAATTCATACGAAAAATCGCATGAGGCGAGTAGGAGTAGGCAGCCACGGCTGGCTGCACAGTGTCGACCAGATTGAACATTCCTCGAGATGTCAGCCTGAGAGCTAGAGTTGACTGTTGAGTCGTCGACTGGATTGTACAGAACTTGTGGTTATCTGGGTCGATAGTCGGCGTGACCATTGGTGGAATTGCATGTTCAACAATTCGTAGTTGCAGTTCTCGCGGGAGTTTCTGAAATGCGAAGGGCTTCACCGAAGAAGCATGGTTGTCCTTGATCCAGGAGTCAACGGAGCGGACCGTCGTGTACCCTAACCAAACTTCTGAAAGTGGAGGGACGGGAGTGTCTTCATGTTTGTCGGGCTGCTGTTGTAAAAGGAAGTAGATAAGAAGGAGAGCTCGGTACATATCATCCAGACTATAGTCGTCGAAGATCTTGATGTCATCAGGGCCGGGTTCGGGATACCCAAGAGGAAAGCGGCGAGGATACGGGTCCGAAGACCGGTAAGACACACCATGGCGACGCTGTATTGGGGCGAAGAGCAGGACCTGTACAGCGTGAACAAGGACGAACATTTCTTTCCAAACCTGGACCTCTTCTTCCGGGGTTCCGCGTTTGGCCGTACGAGTTGCCGGGATCAGCTTTGGTTCGGTGATAAGGGCAGCCAAAGTCTTGAGCCAATCGCGCACATTATCTGATTCGTAAAAATACATGATCTGGTGAGGACATGCATGACCTGGCCGATCGAGAAATGGGTAACCCACGTGCAGATGTTCCAGTTTTGAGAGGTGTTGATTCAGTTTGGTATTGTCTCCATTGGCCTCGTAGGCAAAGGCCGTGTTGTCGTACTCTCGAATCTTTTCCACGTAGTCGTCTGATGCCATCACGGCGATGGCTGGTCCCACGATAGCTGGTAGGACGTTGTTCGCATAAGAGGTAAAATCAGCTTCACTGGCAAACGAGAGGTACTTGGCTGTGAGTTTGACTGGGATTTTGAGCCGCGAAAGGTGCGGGACATCGAAAAGATGCATGACACGCAGATCCTTTGGATGAAGTCGCAGGTCTTTATAATCAAACGAGGCGATGTCCATCCGAGTTTCAGGATGCACGACTGAGTAGTCGGTGGTGCCGTGGGTTTCGGCGTCCTCTCCATCCTGCGGCTCGAGGCTATCAGATACGACTTGCCGTGCCATTCTGTCCACAATCTCGTGGTGGAGTGGCGTGTATCAGGGTCGAGGCTTATGCGTCCTGATATATCAAAGATTAGCTTTGGATTTTCCGTGTCTTCCAGTCTATAGGTATGTTTGTTCCAGTGATCTGTAAACACTTACTATACTCGACTGCTTCGTATCACGAATCGCTGGTTACATGAGATGGCGCACTGGTTGAGTCGAAAGGTTTTGCGGTTGCGAGATGCAGTTGTCAGCTGGGCATAAAGAATAATGAAAAAAAGAGTTGGGCAGAAGGGGAGAGAGGAGGGGGTAAGGGTGACGGCTGGAAGATGACAAAGTGGAAGAGGAGGTTGAGGTTGAGAGGCTAGGTGAAGAGGAGAGGAGGTAGCCAGGAGCGAAGTTGAAGAGGGGCGGAGGTGAGCAGTGGAGACGAGGAAAGGCAGCGGTGCTCGCAGCAGTGCAAAGCTGTACGCAGCAGTGCGAAGCTGTACGCAGCAAGTCCTTATATATCACTGAAGAATATTCAGTGGCCAGTGAGATCCTCCTTGTGGCTGCGGTTTCTCAAGGTCCATGCCACTTGGTCATGTCGCTTTCTCTGTCAGTTGGCATGAATCTCCCCAGCAACTAGAATGCTGGAGGAAATAACATCCATTCGCTGAAAGTTTGGTCGAGACGACCCCAGACCCCTAAAGGAGGCCGAGGGAAGCCGATCGCTGACCTTATACGAGCCTTGTTCATGGATCCGGTTTAAGAATGAAAGTACCATCACGATTAAATGGCTTTTGGAGGGAACCAACATAATAATGATACTTCTTTTTTGTGTTTTTCTTTTTCTCGGTCAAATAAAATACTCAAATTCAGCCACAGGTCTCATTCCCCCTAACCTCTCTTATGATCCGTAAAGCCTGAAAGCTCTTTAATCCTTATCCAGCTCAAATTCTCCCCTGATCAAGTCGATAACAAACAGGCCATACGAGGTATAAGAAAATCAAGGATAAAGAAAACAGTCTCCATCAGTCTCCATTGTCCGTACGACGTGATTCTTTTATTTCTGACGGAGGTAGTAGTCGCAAGTGTAGCCCCAAAGGCTAGGGGAGTCTATGGTGACAAACCTTCGTCGGACCAGAGTGTACCACACACTCTTCCATGTATTCAGCAATTGGCCCTTCCACTTGGGGTCGTTTGGGCCTGCATTCTCTACCTTTATCCATCCACTAGGGGCAGTCGTTCCGTGTCGGATAATTCGGAGCTTCGCCACAAACCTCGGCGTATGGTCTTCATAAAGGGCTTCACGTCCATTCTTTTCATAGGGGCCTTTGATGAGGGGCTCAACTTCGCTCCATGAAAGAGGGGAGAAATATACTTCTTTGGTCTTTTCAAAGTACTGGAAACTGGCCCAATAGCCCCCAACAGCTCCGGGACTGCGCTCGTATCCCCATATACCCACATATGGTCGGGCTTCGTTGGAAATAGGAGCAAGTGGTTTCATATATGGTTTTTCTGAGTTGTTGAAGTGGTCGTCATGGTATCGTCCATACCAGCGGTCTATTGGGTACAGACCGATGTTGAATTGCCATTTGATGCCAATATGAGCTGCCTCTGAACTGTCGGTCTGAGGTCTGACACGTGGAAGATTCTCTATCATCCAACTATCGCCTACGCTGGGGAATATTAAAGAGACCTCATCGAGCTTTGGGAGCTTTTCAAGGTCTAGTACTTTGCCGACAGGACTTGGGCAATCCCATACACGGTCGTAGTAATCGTTCCTACCCGAGGATAGTTTCGAAATCGAGAGTAGTTTTCGAACAGGAAGCGCAGATGGACCATTGGCGGTGAGAAAGTCTGGGAGGCGCATGTCGAAGACCCGCAGTGTGTCAGTGTCCAAGTTCATGCGGAATGCAACGCGTTGATCGACAACTCCTTCAACGTTCTGCACAGCGATGGCCAACTTGTACATGATCCGGGATGACAACTTGAGTGCGAGGATGGAATCTTCCCATGTTGACTGCACGTTTGTATATCTCGGTCGCACTCTAGGCCGGTCGAGTAAGGTTGGTGTAACCTTGGGCGAGCTTGCAGCAAGCTCAACAATACGGAACTGTATTTCTCGCGGTAGTTTCATTATTAAAGAGCGGTCGGCTGCTGTGACTTCGCAATTTTCCTCCCAAGGGGGCTCAGACCGACCCAAAGAATATCCCACCCACGGAGCTTCAGCTTCGGGAGGAACTGTGCTCAGAGGATCCTTGTAACGTTTCTTCCCACCTTCGTATCTCTGACGGAAAAGGAAGTCCTGGAGAACGAGGGCTCGATAAAAGTCATCAAGAGTGTATTCCCCAAACGCTTTCTCATCACCCGGGCTTGGTCGAGGAAACCCAAGAGGGAAGCGGCGGGCATATGAATCAGTGGACTTGTAGGATCCATCTTCACGCCAGCAAACAGGAGCAAAGAGCATGATTTGCACAGCATGAGTAAGCATAAATAACTCCGCGAAAGGCTCCTCCTCAAAAGCGGAGATAGCTCCAGGAGGTGTCGGGACATTGGTCGGGATCAGTTTCGGTTCGGTAAGAAGTGCAGCCAAAGTCGCAAGCCATTCGCGCACGGCAGCGTTCTGCAAGAAGAATTTGAGGAGAAATCTTGGCTCGAACGGACAGTCTCCTTTATACCTATATGCTTGTG
Source organism: Fusarium gaditjirri (assembly GCA_013266175.1). Lineage (NCBI taxonomy): Eukaryota > Fungi > Ascomycota > Sordariomycetes > Hypocreales > Nectriaceae > Fusarium > Fusarium gaditjirri. Next base: position 8,872 of record JABFAI010000430.1, read on the forward strand.
AATTAAGCTGGACATCAAGTATATTTTGATTCTGAATATGATTAATCAGGTCTTGATTCTGTGCGCTCGGATGTATGGCGAAAGGGGTATTTGAATATGCATTGATCCTCTCCTTGCAGTCCCTATGGCTGCTGTGCATGACATCGATCGCTGGTCCAACGATATCTGGTACCACAATGTCCACATACGAGAGGAAATCTGCCTCGCTCGCGAAAGACAAATATTTGGCTGCACATGTCACAGATATTGTGCTATGGTACGTGTAGGCTTGAGTTTCCATCACCCGAAGGCCTTCTGGTACGCGCCCTATCCCGAGCCATGGTATCTTGTTGTTGGTAGGGTGCACGATAGAGTAGTCGGCGTTGCGATGCCACTCTGCAAGGTCCCGGTTCTGGCGCGCGATGCTGCCATATCCGACAAACTCTGTATCCATCCTGTCGATGTTCCACATATGAACGTGCTCGTAGATGAACTTCTCAGGCAAGTTCACTGAAATCCCATCGGTTAGCTTTGGTCTCCCCAAGTTGTGATGCAGTTACAGAATCGTACCTGATATGAGTGGACAAGAGTCCAGGATACTGGGACGTTCTGGGAGGCAGATCTGGATGGGCTGCGCTCTCCGGAGCGTGAGAGAGATGATATGGCTCTATGGCCGTGTCGTGATATTGAGTGATAAGGTTATGAGCTATAGAAAGGGTGGGTAACCATAGACTGAGTGGAAGGAAATAGTTCGAGAGGTGAGATGCGAGATGACTCCGTGGTCAAGTCGGAATGTTGAGTCACTGTGGTATGGTCACCGAAGGGGTGGAAGACCACAAGCAGAATGGGAGATACGGGTGGTTTGGGAGGTGAAAAGTCAAGGGTTCATGAGATGAAGGTCCAGGAAGAGGAGGGAAAGGTCAAAGGGCGGGGGGGATAAGAGAAGGAGAGGTGGGGAATCTTGGTGAATGAAAGCAAAGCACAGATGATTTCTCTGGTTCATGCGCTGCGGTTGCTTATTATGGGCCATGAAACAGTGACTACTGTTCTACCGCTCGACTTCGCGGGCTGAGGAGTCTCGGTGTCAGAGACTCGGGGCTATAACAGTATGTTGAGATAAACAAGCGCCAAGTTTTCGACATCCACTGGCTCTGCTCCCCTCTAGACTTTCCTCTGGCACAGCTTTTGGTCCCTGCCAGTGGCTCCGGCGCGTGTGGACGTGGATCACATACCGAAACCTTTCTCCTTGGGGGACCGTGGTTGAGAACTGCCTTGGCCTCTGCCCTAATCGGAGGGCCGCAAGTACTTGTCGTGGAACATCAAGCGTCACTGGCAGGAATCTCATCGATTGTAGTACCATTGGAATTTGCATGGAGTTTTCCTAGCACTGACCAACAACAAGGTCCCAGAAGGAAGAAGCCAACAGGAACATCCCTAGTTATTCGGTTGGGGCCTAGGTATTTCGGAATCCAACTTCTGATTGTATCATCCCGATGATAATTCCAGCGCCAAGGAGTTCAATGACTTTGCAAAGCGCATATTCCGCCCTCTAACCTGCAATCATGAAGCGTAGATGTATGGTACCGCAAACTGGAGTCTGTAGGGCAGACCTACCATGCCCTCCATCGATCTTAGCAGCAGCTTACAGGTAACACTATTATTGTCGGCGAACAAGCCCAAGAAGCGTTATGCCACTGACATCGCCGACTGAAGCCAGTGGAAAAGATCCCCACCGTTGGGGAGGCCGCATTCTCGTCTGTCGAGCGACTTTCACGGGTTTCTCGTGCCGTGTCAACCTGCTATTGACCCAGTCTCCTTCGGTAATTTCCCATGGTCGCTGAAGAGTTGGAACCAATGGATGTACTTGACAGATGTCTTGTCGGGCTTGCGATTATTCTTTAGTCGAGCTGTAGGAACATATCTAGCAAGGAGATAGTTTAGCCAGAAGGCTGATTCCAGTATTAAGGGGGTGGATCAGGCATCAAGATGACCCTTCTTGGTTCATTTCCAGATTTAAAGCTGATTCTCACTCAATTGATAGAATATACTATAACAAAAACAAGATTCCAAATTGATTTTCAAGTAATCTGAACTGTATCATATAAGTTATCTGAGAGTGGAACAATATTGTTCAGGGAATGAAAGGGGGCGTCATTGTTCTGGCCTTGACACATGAGATCATAAAGGACACAGCAACGAGCTCAGTGGCGAATACAAAGAGAGCATTATCTCACCACGATTTTCGTTGCTCAATTGTCCTTCTCCTTTTACTTCTCCTTCAGAGCACATGTAGCTGGTAGTGAACGTCAAGCTTACGATTCATATGCAATAAACCGATCCTGTATAAGCATATTCACTATCACCGACGACTCGCTAGTGCAAACCAGACATCGCCTCCCTCTCATCCTACATCACAGAATTATACATCCTTTTTTACCGCAACTTCTGTTTACCCTAGCTTCTAGTCCTTCAAGCTATCTCGCTACTCTAACAGCGTGAGGTATCACGCCGTGCGTTGACCGCAAGCGGGCGACTCGGATCTCATCCTCAGGCCTTGTTCGGCCACTTGTCAGAACCTGGGTATGAACATGCTTGAAGAACATGCGACGCCGAAATAGAAAGAACTAACAGATAATATAGACAGGCCTGTACCATCATAGCCCCAAGCCAAGGGCACCTCGCTTATCGCCTCCCGATTCGGTTCTTTGCAGAGGTGGACGCAGTAGCAGTCGAGACATCAACGCCTCCAGAATACCAACACAGGCACTAAGGAGTTTAAAGAGAATCTATCTAGACAGCGGCGCTGTTCATGGCTGCCGTCAAAGGCCTCCAAAATAGTATCAGTACGACCTTCGCATAGAAGCCGAATGGTGATGGAAGCACCAGTTCTCATACACTCAATCGACTGGCAAAGGCGTCCTTGGCGTGGTACAGCGTCAATGATCACTTCGTCGGATTCACATAGTTGAACGGTATCTAAGTTCTGTCGACTGTTTTAAGCTCTCAACCACAAGTCTCTGCTGCAAATAACACATCTAGCTAACAACCAAGACATTGTACAAAAATATCTGACCAACTGCTACAGCTTAAAGCTGGTTGAACGGCATCAAGAGTCTCAACACACGCATGGACGGTGGAGAGAGCTTCAAATGGTTGTTTTAATCGAGACATGCTGCAACTGACAGCTCAACATCGCTACTACAGCGTGTATATACAAAACGTTGACAAGAAAAGTCTAAGCCATTTGCAACAACTTGTGAGATAGCTGCCTCCTGAAACCCGCTATTTTCGCCTGTCTGGCGTATAGCTTGAAGGAGGACCAGGATACCAGCTTGGCGAAGAGATTCCAGGCGATACAGCATGATGGCCTGTGTAACCTTTCACTCAGATGAACGACGGGAGTGTCAGGACGTAGCGATCTTTGAATGGAGTGATATTGAAGACTGGTAACTGCACACTCAATCCTCCCCAGAGGTACCTTGAGCGAGATCAGTATAAGACATCAACCATGTCACTAAGATTTAAGCTAACTTAGATGTTGAAGGAACACTTGTCTGCTTCCCACGCCACATCGGCGCAGAAGTAACGCCTGTTCTGTGGTATCTCTTGTGTTATTACCATAAAGGGTCGGAAATGCCTCCCAGATACACAAGTAGGCCGAGACAGTCGCCGGCAGGTATCCAGACCATGCCACCTGCAGCTCTGAGCTTTATGCTGAGATCACCAGCTTTTGTGAACTTCCCCGAGCCATAAGAGTACGAGTAGAGTTTGGAGCTCATGGTTCGGCCGCCGGTCCATCCGCTCATCGAGGCGTTGCTTATCCATCCTCCGAGGTTGTACCCCATGCCGGTCACCGAGACACCAGCACCAACGCCGCACTAGGCGACCTTCGGTGGAGGGGTTATGTCGAGCGTTCTAAAGTCGCCCCATTTGTCGTAGATTATGTCGTAGCTGAGCAGACTGCAGGACTGTTGTGAGAAACCGTTGTTCCATTCGCCACCGAAGAGGTAGAATCGCTTGTTGACGCTGCCGCCCCAGAGGACGTAGACGTGTACGCTCGGAATACTGTTGCTTTTGCGTTAGCCAGAAAGGCTAACAAGAACAGTCGGGTTCATCCTACCTGTCGCCCTTGCTTAGACTGATAGTTAGGTGGGGTCAAAGATCGCTGTCTCGTTCGACGAGGCTGTTGGGGTCGTGGTATGCGAGCTAGGTATCTAGAGTACTAGTTAGTGATCTGGGAGCTTGCTTGGAGACTGTTGGGTCGACAGATTGGAATCTGAGTTGCTGGCGTATTTTAGTTTGGTTAGTTGCAGCTGTATCTAGGAGTCTCGGCGGCATAAAAGGTTGAGTCCGTATGTCAGCGAGAACGCGTCCACTGGATAGTTCAGATGATATCTATGCATTAGCAGTGACAAGGGGTCTCTCGATGAAGGTTGTCTCAACCAAAATCTATTGAAGGTGGCACCCGAATTGGCGCCAGCTTGACAGACTTTCCTGGTTCTGGACAAAATGTGTGTTGATTGCAAGCGGGATGTGGCTACCGGGATGATACGGCAGAGTCAAAGCGTCTGGTTGACGAAGAGGCTGCCATCGAACAAGGTGCCACTCTCCCATATGAGCTCTGCTTGTTTCCTTTGTTATTATCCTCAACTTGACTGTTCGTGTGTTCAGCATCCTCTGTCCGACATCATTCTGCGACGTCCGAGAACATGGAAGCTACCCCCCAAAAGACCATGAGTGCTGGATCGTGAACAGTTAGTGGTTTGGCGAAACAAGTTCGTGAACGGCTTTGGGATTTGCAGACGTAGCAACTGCCAATACCGAGATCCTAGAATTCAAGCCCTCGTTGATAAAGTAAACGAAATCTGTGTGTCAGCCGTGCAAGCTACCACAAAAGACTCAGCTTGACGTTGACTATAGTCAAGGGCGGTATCAAGTGCGGCAGAAACGCCAAATCGCAGCAAGTGAGATTTAGAGCATCCTGCTGGCGCGTGCAGGGTGCCCTCACTGACTAGAACTCCACACTATCCAGCTTCTGCAGAGGCTCTAACCTGTGGTCGTCATCCTTGCACAAGCATGACCCTCAGGCCTCAACCTCCGTTTTTCCGGAGGGAAGTCCAAAGTCCGGACTCACTGATACAGTGCAAAAGTGTTTTCTCTTTTGATGCAGCTTGAGCTCTTGTAGGTTGTACTGACAGCCACCATGGATGAGACATGAGAGAAGACTAATATTAGCAAAGTGTCTTTCAGATCAGGCAATATAATTCGTGAATTCCGAGTCTTGAGAGTTGTTTAAAGTACTCATTGCTGTCCTATATGTCAAATTAGGAGGAAGCACGGCGCTCTCCTGGATTGATGCTGAAAGCTTATGACATCTCAGCGAGATATATCAAGCCAACACACTGAAAATACCCAGTTAACTTGAGGTTTTAAAAGGCAATATATATATAGGCTCAATAGAGATAAGTCTCCCAATTTAAAAAACATAATAATAAGCTTTTATGAACGGCGCTCTCCTTGAAATGCTCCAAATATGTATCTTCGGATTTGCTGTCATAACCTTCCTCCATCCCCTGATGTCCCAGTTTCACATCCCAAGCATCCATTTCTCTATTATTATTGCAATACCGTACATAGATTAGGCTCGGCAGGCATAAGGCTTGCTTCAAATCTCTCCCATGCACAGTCTTATATCTGCTCTCTCGTCTCTCTTCATTCTCTCTTCATGACACGGGTACGTGAAATTAGGAACCAGCGAGGGCAATATGTCTAACTTTTGAGCTAGAGAGCTCAAATCACTACTGAGAGCTTCTTATATTGCGAATATGTGTTTATATGCGTCCTATACCTTTGTGATGGGGCTGAAGCCTCCTTTGAACTCTCAAAAGTATCGCAACGTACGACAAAGTGGTCAACGCTGCTGCTGGACATCTTGCCTGAATAGGTTGGTGACAACATACCTCGTAGCTGTGAAAATCCTAACACCATGACAGTGGGTATGAGCACATTTCCACTTCTTAAACTCGTGCAAATATGCAACAGACTTCTGCATAAACTATCATAACATGGACTGGCTCGAACTAAATACATGGGCCCTAAACCTGGGCCGTAAAAGCTGAGGGGAGATGATACTGTCCCACAAGGAGAGTGACTCGCCACACAGTTCCATCAAGATCTTGTTTTCCAAGGCCCAAGCCATTCGTCTCTCTGTTCCGACTCCTGTACACAAAAGAGTGTTTAGACAGCATCTACTGGCAGAAAAGCTTATCAGTCTCTGAAATGGCAATCTCCTGAGCCTTCACTGGTCCCGTGATGCTTGTTTCCTGCATAGCCTTCTGCATCTGAGCGAAGTCGAGATTTCCGTAGGAGTCAAGCCACTGTTGGACACTTGAGAAAACCTGCATAGCATCTAAGTTCTTTCTAAGTCCCTTGAAGACCAGGGGTTGCTTGTCAGGGTGGACGATGCGTCGTTCGCCCAAATCATCTTGCGCGTTTCGGTCATAAATCAGCCAGACAGGATTGCTAGTCGTGACGGCATCAATGACGAGTACATAATCGGTGTCTAGGAAGAAGTCGTTTGTCTTAGCCTTAGGCTTCTTCTGCAACTGTCCGATGGGCATGACGAGAGAAGGAAGTGGTTTGGCGGAAGCTGTGACTGTACCGGTGTTGGAAGGCTCCGAACCAAGATGAGAACGGGAAACTTCACCCTTGTTCAGAGAGATCAAGGCAGGATGAGCAAAACGGTCGTCAGGATCAGTGCTTCTAGAGGTCGATGGGGAGCAAAGAAATTCCTCCGTCCACAGAGCCTCAGAATTTGTCGCGATTGCAAAGGCATCCTCGCCATCGGTGCCCAGATCAAATCTGCCCACCATATCAATAGTCAAGGCAAAATGATGCTTAGAAATAGCGGCGACATCCGTAAAGTCCACCGCGGTAAGCTGCTTGAGCCGTTCCTCCGCTGATGGACGCTGCAATTCTCTGTCCAACTTGCATGCCTTCTGCAGAAACTGATCTAGCATGTCTTCACTGCCAGTTTCACGTTTCAACCTCGCCATGTACTCGTCTGGAGACACTGAGTTAATGGGGTCAGCTGAATGTGGTTCAGAAAGTGTACTTGGGGGGAAGGACTTACTAGTCCAAGGCTTACCAACTGCCTTCTGAATCTCCGCAATGCGCTCGTTGGAAAGCTCAGAGGCGACCATTTTGCGATCGAGTTTGATAGAGTTGGCGGGGGGGCTTTGGCGACAGCGACAGTAGTCTCTGGTATGTCGATGATGGTAAGCTGGGTTTCTGGAGGCTGGTCAGTCTATGATCAAGACGTGCCTATGGTGTACGTACATTAGCGGCTGCGCCGCAGTTTGACACGGTCTTGAGAGAGGGTAAGGAGCCGATATTAGTCTGTGTGAGAAATGCGACAAGCGTGTAGTAGTATGGACAGTTTGCAAGATATACTGAGGGGCGCTGTAGATGTGACGCAAAGCGTTGTGAAATGGGACAATGAAGACTTCTTCAGCTCTTCATTGATCTGCGCTGTACAGAGCTAAGAGTTAGTGGCTTTGGTTCTTCTGATAGTGAGAAAAGGATTAAGAAGGAAGAAAGAAGGAACACTAAACAAGAGGCGACGAAAGACAATTTACTGTCTTGTTTGTCTCTAGTGGAATACTGTGAAGCACTGGCTCTAATGCTATGCTGCCAGTGCCAGAATAATGCCTGAGTCAGTACCACTAAGATGTACAGCCTGACATTGGAGGAAGAATAAGGATGGAACTAAAGCAGCAACACTGAACTACAGATTGGTTCTCTTGTTTGCAACGTATTGCTTTTTACCTCTGTTCTCGAACAAACACCACTGGTCAAGCACATTATTTGCCCCATGCCCCTGCACCTGTACCTGGGCCTCATAATGGAGTGATCACATGAGCAAGAACTTCTCGTTGTTAAGCGGAGTAATCACAGACTTTGTTATTGTATATCTGGAGGCGTCAGAGCTCTCATTCCTTAGACTGCATGGAGCACTCGAGCTCATCTTAATCATGCTTGGCTGGAATTTGGCACTTTTGCCAGTAGCATTGCATCCGGCAAATAACCCAGAACTTCTTCTTTATGAGAGCTACGATAGAATGGAATCTTGTCCAAGGTCCACAAGCATCTTTCGTGAGATGGCTACTAGAACTAAAGAGAGGTCTCGAAACAGTAGCCTGAGTCAGTGATAATGGTGGCCCTGGTATTTATGGCCACTTTCAAGGTGCTTTTCGCTATTTTGAGTGTTCCGAATTCGAGCGAAAGACAACTTCAAGCTGCGACATCGGTGAAGCTTCGAGATGGCAGGGAGGTCCAATGGGGGAGGCAGCTCACTCTGAACGAGGATCAAAGTTCCGCAACATATGGTTGGTCTAATTAGGCCTTCTTCGCGATATATACAGCTGATATTGTTCAAGCAAGAGGGATATGGGTTCTCGTTATTTTCGACGATGTCGTCGTGCCATGGGGACGACTTCATAACGTGCTAAGCATATACAGCAGCAGCCTTATGTCGAATGGACTGATATTGAGAGGCATATTAATTAGAACTGCAAGCTCATGCATGAGTCTTCTAAAGCTAAGAGAGTTCAATTATTGTAATACTTTTGCTAGGCTTTGTGTTTCTGAAAGGGTTACTCTGAAATGATAGTGGATAAGATGAAGTCGAGTCGGGCTTACAGTTCCTCGACACCGATTGGCTTGTTCGCTATTGCTTCCCAACGCGGCTAGTGCTGACCTTAGATTGAGCACTAGAACAAAGCGGCTCGATCCCTCCAACAAGTCACCTCTTTAGCTGCTCATTCGTCTGTTCGGCGTTCTTCCTCCTTCAAGCATTCCATATCTTCAACGAAATCACAATTCGGGCCATGGTGGCTCCAAAAACCGCGCCCCGAGGCCGGACCAAAGTAAAAACAGGTTGCGCAACTTGCCGGTCAGTAAAGACTCCACCGTCTCATCCTCGCAAGGCTCATACTCACCGAAAAAAAAGAATCAGAAAGGTCAAGTGCGACGAGGCTAAGCCCTCCTGCGAGAAGTGTGTCAAGACTGGGCGCAAATGCGATGGCTATGAGTCTGTCTTCAGGCCCTTCTCTAGCACGCCGCAGCCGATCGCCAAGCCAGGTACCGCAACTTCAGGGCATGATAACGCCAAGGGAGAACTCTCACTGAGCCCTGGCGACCTCAACCGATACTTCTCGACCAAGACGATATTCGACGTTGAGCTGAGCTGCAACGAGGAGGCAGCGGAGGTCCTACAAGCCAGCTTGACCAACGATTCAATACGCCATGCTCTGCTGTCGCTCAGGGCGCTTCGTGGAAACCTCGAGTCAACGAAAGAAGGAGGTGGATCTGATACCGACGAGCAGCAGCGATTGAGTTACAACTTCGGCCTGCAACAGTACAGCAAGGCTTTGACGAGTCTTGCATCCAAACTCGCATACCCCAGCCCCGAGAGCTTGAAGTCCGCACTCCTTTGTTGCCAAGTCTTGATCAGCGTGGAGCAAGTCCGAAGCAACTTCTCGGCCATGGGGCTGCACATCGTTCGCGGACTGAACATCCTGCGCGAGTATCGCGCCAGACCGTATCTGGCTCCAAATTGCCTAATGCCCGCAAATCATACTGCTCTGCCTTCCTTGGACGTCTTTATCATAAAGCTGTTCGCTGCACCTTGCAAGTTCACAGAACAACAGACTTCAGAGTCTTGGGGCACAACAACCCCACCTACGGAGACAAATGATCGGAGACTGGCACCAAACATGCGAGCAGAACTAACGAAAGTAGCGACGTCAACTATGGCGCTCCTTGAAGCTGTTACAACGATGCAATCGGACGAACAAGCCCAACTGCTTGTCTCTGAACGACGGAATTTGCTTCATGGCCTGGATTCGTGGCTCAGCGCTCTCGAAGCTCTTAAGAAGGAGACGCAACCGGAGGGTCCAGAGTCAATCTCTGACACTTTCCTGCGCATCTTGTATCTAATCTTGAAGATCATTCTTCTTGGGACTCTGGAGACTTCGCCGGATCTTGATGTCAAGCTAAGAGAAGAAAGTAAGCAACTGCAGGATTTAGCGAACATCGTCAACGAACGACTGAAGGACTACGACATGCATCGGGGAATTGATCGTAGCTTAGCAAAGCAATCTCAATAGATGTATGCGTCCTTGAAAGTCGCGATATTCTGTTGCAAAGTCCGACATGGATTCGTAAGCCCAAGACGTGAGCTGGATCTGTGCGTGAGGGATCAGCTCAACTCCACTCAATATTTATTTGAGTCAAGTATCCTAAGCCGCGCGATTGATCCCATTCCTGAGATGACGTGGTGGATAATACGAGATGCGGCCAGTTCACCAGATTCATATAAACTCACCAAAGCAAAGCGACAGTCATGTCGACAATGCTCCAAAGTTTGACGGAAAGGGCTTCTCCTTCAGTCCAAAGCTTTCGGGCTTGGAAAATAGCAATATCAGTAATGCCATTAGTACGTAGCCCAATCACTTGATTCGCAAAAGCCCTGGTTTCAGAGCTCCAAATCGGGTAAAAGCATCGCCATGGGCCCTATCTCTATGTCCGTCGCTTAGCAAGGCAGTGAGACTTCTCTTAACCAAAGGACGGAATTACCATCAAAAATGCATGGCCATACTGCTCATCGTCTTCAGCCGCCGGGTCACGGCAAGCTTCTTTAGTGTCAACTGTTCAAACCATTAGAAAATTAGAACTCTGAGTCATCGCCTAAGTACTGTATGTTTATTGTAACTCATTTCTCTCCAAAGCTTGTAATGTTTCTTGCTGGTATGCATAGCTGTCAGGCAATTCATTATCTCTGGACAGGGCGCTAGAGAAGTGCCTGCAGGATTAGAAGTAACATGACGACGGGCCTTGAAGGTCAAAGAAGAATTGTGACCGGTTCAAAAAAAAAAAAAAAAAAAAAAAAAAGACTCTTAGAAGTTAGTTTATAATGGAGAGATCAATCAGGGGTGTGATTCGGATTAATCAATCAACACGTCTATGTAGTTTCCCTCAACACTCCAGGTCTTGAAGTTTTGCGCGTCATCGACCAATGGTGACACCCTCACTTTGTCAAAGCAATTACCAAAACCCTGTCCTCACGTGACCACAACCCCGGGTATATAATCTCTTCTCCTCGATTTCAGCTTCTCTTTCCTTTCTTCTTTCTTTATCCTCGTTCTCACTCTCGTGTTGCTGTGTGTCGAAATTCACGTACGCCTGCTCGGAATTGTGACCGGTCGCCCCCTTTCAAGCAGACCCGCTTGGAATCGTTTGCTCCTACAACCCTCGCCATTTCCATCAAATGGTTGTGAGGTTTCAGCTTGCAGATTCAGAAATTACAAGCATCCGTGTTTGGAAACAGTTGAACTTCCCCTCGCCGCCAATATTCGCCGATTCGAGCAGCATTGACTCATCATCGCTCTTGCACATTCAAGCTTCAGCAATTTCTAAGCTGGAAAGAGCTTGCATCTTTCGAAATGATTAGACGGCCAAGCACCCGATTCGGCATGATACCTCATGACCGTTTCATCAGCTTGATGCGCATGTTCGATGAAAACAAGCAGCCCAAGCATGACGACAAACTAACCTTCCCGGAATATATTGGGCAGTACTGCGACTATTCGCATACCAAACATACACAAGCAGGTGTCCATCGTATGAGCAGGCAGGAATCTCGCGATCTGGATACTCAGAGAGAGATGGGCGTCTTAATCAACAAGGTGTGGACTCATCACATCAAGGACCCTAATCACCTCGCTCAGTACTGCGCCTTCAAGAGCATTAGGGAATTGAGCTCGTATGTTGATGTTATCGGTAAGTTCTGCCCCCCTCGTCATCACACCAACCGCTCATTATTTTTTCTGCAGTTGCCGATATCGTTCACGAGGCGGCCTATATTGCACAGGACTACTTCTCGGCAAGCCATTCGGTCTTTCACACGTCCGAGTCTTTCTTGCAGGTTTAGAAGACCATGCGCGGAGCGACCCTGGCCGACCAAGACTTCCAAGACTTTATTGAACCGCTCTATAAAGAATGCCGCAACAGTCAAACGGAAACTGATGTCATGGACATAGACATTCATATTTTTGACCCGGTTAGAGTTCTTGGGACCTACCACGGAGATAAAAAGGTTAGGGGGCTCACTGACAACGTCGCAAAGCTTTGCACGAAACCCACCTTGATCCCAGTGCTCAACAAAACCGTTTCGATACCTGGCCCCCCAGGCAATATCTCGCCTTGCGCGTTCATCCTTGCACATGCCGTTCAAATACTTCTTTTCCCCCCTCAAGACTGGAACTCCGATCGTGTCTACTCCAGAGATCAAGGCGCCTACGCTCATCGATTTCCAACCCCTGAAACAATCGGAGGTGGGACAACACCCACTGTCGCTGGACTCTTTTCTATGGAAGACCTCCACCGTGCGGTCTTACTTTTCTCCCATCTGACTAAACGAAGGACCGCATGGAAATGGATCAGGAAGACTGCCCCACCGAGTTCATCTAATGCCAAGTTTCCAGGATATCACCGTCCTGCCTCCCCAGCAACGGATCACGACCAACCTGAAGCTACTACTGAACCTCTGTCAAATGAAGAGCCCAGCAACTCCATGGCCAGCCCTCAAATTGATCAGAGGATGGCTTCGGTGGATGAGGACGCACCAGAGGAGTTAACTGGACCCCAGCTGATCAAAGGACTCGACACGATCAAGATCAACACGATGCTGGTGGAGCTTACGACAACTACGCGCCCAAGACAAACCATTGCCGAGCGCCAGCAGGAACTTCATAGTCCCGAAATGCATCCGCTCCTTGAACTGAAGTTGAATCATATAGTTGATTGTGCCAAGACGATCCATGCTCAGCCTGACTTCGACAAACTCCTCGCGAGATCTCGTGAGACCGAAACGCGCGTCACCTTCTCTCTTGAAGGGCCAGACAGTAGCTCCTTCATGAGGCATCAACTTGACTGTAAGTACCCTTTTTTTTTCATTCTGGTAGCCCTTCAGACAGTCCTGCATGGAATGGTACCCCCTTCTTCACTCGTCATGCTGCTAACGCGCTGTGGATTTAGCGAGATCAGGTGCAGGTGAGCTCTCACCCACCATTATCATTGAAGAATGCGAATTCCCCGATGGAACCCCCATTTCTTTTTCTGTGGTGGGCATCAATCCCAAGGTGTCGGAGGAGGTACATGGTCGGACAAATGAAGAGTTACTAGAACATCGCAAGGCACTCCTAGCCTGCTTCGATTGGCGCAACAACTCTGTTATCAAGTCCAACGAGCCTTACTTCCCCGGTTCTCTCGGCAATGCGAAGAGTCTCATCAATAGACTGAACGATCCGACAGTTCCAAAGTCGCAGATTGAGGACCATGCTAACCTCGACGTGAGCGCTATGGTCGAGGCATACGACTCGGTCTACGAAGATGAAAGTTGTGGCGTTAATCTGTTCTACCAACAGAACATATTGGACAGTGGTGTGACAGAACTGGGTAGCAGGGATGTCAAAGTCAACTGGCTTCTCCATCAAAGTCCCATCATGACCCGAGTGCTAGACTTGGCGATCACATACTGCAAGCGCAACAAAGAACGTCTTCTTGTATATGTCGAAGACCCGTGGATCCAGTGGTAAGCTACACATCGATCGCTTCTATTCTAGCAGCCGTGCTTGGAATTGTGTCGCCTGCTCGGGAATTTACTGACATCTCATAGCCTTCTTGTTGGCCTGTTTGTCACGGCTGGGTTCGATATTGCCACTACCCGCACTTCAGATGGGGCAGTTGAGACTAATCGTATCATTCGCGAATGGAAAAACCAGGACTCCGGCCTCGAGATTTTTGTGGCAAACATCCACACCAAGGTGATGGACGTGGACATGCAAAAGTACTGCTCCAAAGCTCTGATTCTGGATTGGCCTCTTGAGCCACAGCGCCTTCTTCGAACCATAAACCACATGGCCAAGCACAGGCTGGGCAGCAAAGAAGAAGCCATGGTGCATATGCTCAAGCTTCGCTGGAGCCACCATGATGAAACAGAGAGAATTTGCTGCACCAAGTGGGCAATGCAGCTATCCAAGGACATCAACCTACCTGATTGGATGACAGGCGCCGTCCGTGAGGTTTGCATCTTTGAGATGATCAAAACTGCGTGGCATCAGGAATTCAACCGCTATGCTTGGGTAGTCATGCGCGACAACGGGCGGCGAGACTATAACGGGGCCTCCATGACACATCACGATGGTATAGCCCCTCGCCTCGGTCATGTCTTCTCCATCGCTGCCAAACTGATTCTCAACTTCCCTGAGGACAAGGAATTCTGGTTCGACAGCGAAGAGGTCCTTGTCGCAGGGTGCTATCGCTTTCTGGAGGTGATTGACGCTGACTTTGACAAAGGGGCTGCTGATAGGCTCAAGGTAAAACTGAGCTACTCGCCAGAAAGGTTGAGGGAAAGCTGTCTCTTGGCGTTCGAGCATTCCATGTACTTCACATACCACCAATTTAAGCATGAGTACGTATATGGAGATGACTATCACGAACGGAATGAGCAGCTGCGTCTCGGTGTCGAGGCCAGAGCTCGTGGCGAGGTAAGCGTTTGGTCTGATGATGAGGCTGAGGCTGAGGCGGATGGAGATGAAGAGACAGAGCAGTTTGATGAGACTGGCACTAAGCGCAAGGGTGGCGATCATGGTGAGGGTGGCGCGAAGAAGCAGAAGACCGGCGCTGGGTCAGTGAAGCATGCTGGATGCGATTTGGACGGGGCAGATGAGAAGTGAGACAGGCATCAGTGCGCAATTGCAACTGGGGATTTCACAATAGTCCTTAGCAGGGAACTCTAGATAATAAAAGTCACTGATTTTAGATGAAGGAAATGAGAAATAGCGATTTCTTGCTGTTTTCCTGATGAGTGAAGTAAAGCTATTGAGGCTGCGCGATGTGACTGAGAAGAGTGAGTTCCAGTGGACGGGCAGTGCTGATCCGCTGAACATAGCCGCTGTGCCGTCTTGTCGGATGTGAACATGCACCAGATGCACATGCGATTGGTTTGTCACTTATACCATACCACCTCATCCAACATTCGGACACAATACATCTCGCAATAACTTTTCCAATACCTCATATCAATTCTTCCATCTGAAGAGGGTCAGGCATTTATATAATTCCCCATTTCACCCTCGAGCCAAGACCCGGAGTCTCAAGCCGGCCCGAGACTGCACTAACAATTTCCACGTCCGAACATCCGCGTCTTTCCGCCCTCTCACCTCTGCATCCGCTTCCGCGCCCTTGACCGAAAAACCCCCATCCATCGATCATATTAGCATGCAACCCTCAGAGCCAGAGCGCTACATCCGCAGTCGCATCGCCAACGCCTGCGACGGGTGCAAGTCCCGCAAAGTCAAGTGCGACGGCAAATTGCCCTGCAGCTACTGCACGCGTCGCCAGAAGCCGCACGACTGCCACTACTCGCCCCAGCGACGGCGCAAGGCACATTCTGTGCGCTCGCCGCAGACTTCAGAGCGGGCGCAGTCGACGAGACATACTACGCCTTCTACGCCGGCTGCTGAATCTGTGGGGGTGAATGCGGTGCAGATTGACAGAGATGGTGGAGGACAGATTGATGCGGAGGACGAGACAGAGGTGCCGAGGGAGGCGAGGTTGGTCTGTGATGCGCAGGGAAAGTTGATCTTTGTAGGCGATTGCGCGCCGCTTTCATTCTTTCAGAGCGTGAGACAACTCGTCACTACACGAGTTGGGCAGAATGCTTTTGCGCCGCAGTCAAGTCGGTATTCGGTCCTTGAAAATGCAACAGCACATCAGTCGAGGCGGATATCAGGCGATAACCGCATACCAATCGTTCATTCAGATGATATTCCCCTCGCGGTTTCAAATTACTTATCCATCGCGACTGGACTCGTAGATCTATTCGACAATCGACGTCTCCAAGATGATCTCATCCTCTGGGCGAACATGGACCAGAAGCAAGACGACGCTACAACCATTGTCAACTTCCTCGTCCTCGCCATCGGGTTGAAGATCAACGATGAGGAGCGATCGCAGGATTACTTTGAGTACGCGCGCGACAAAGCATACTCCAACCTCACCGGCAATCTCAGCGTATCAACAGTTCAGATGTTCACGCTCATCACACTCTACATGCTGTGCTCATGCCAGATCAACGGGGCGTTTCTCTTCTTCGGAACAGCTGTGCGCGCAGCCTACTCGATCGGCATTCACAGAACAGAAGTCAACGCGCGTTTCGGACCTGATATCCACAGACAGCGCGATCGGCTCTGGAAGAGTATACGCGTCGTTGATCTTTTTTTGAGTTCGTCGATGGGCAGACCGCCTGCTACGTCGGATGTTGACTGTACGGTTCCGTATCAGAGTCCTGATGAGAATGTTGAGGAGCCGGTGGATTTGCTTAATGCGTCGGTGCAGATATTCTTGGTGCTTGAGGGCGTTGTGACGGAGATTTACTCGCGGCGAAAAGTGTCGCTGCAGCTTACGGAGGGGATATCACTTCAGCTACGAGATTGGTCATCGCGGTGGTTGAAGCAACTCAAGGATATAGTTGCGAATCCGGAGGCTCAGGATAGAGCCCAGGCGAGTGGTGCTTGTCAGATATTGGCGACGTATTATTACGCCGTCATGCTGGTGTCGAGACCATTTCTCATGTACGAGCTTTGTCGGCGACTATCCGATGGTTCAGTCAACTCGAATGGACGATCTGCTTTGACGAGTGGAAAGTCAAAACTCGCTGATGCTTGCATTGATGCGGCGAGTCTCATGGTTGATCCGATATTGGATCTCATTCAGAAGGGGATTCTTGTTGGGCATGTTCCAATTCTTGTGTAAGTCTCCACTGACAGAGGAGTCACGCTTGAGGCTAACTATCACAGATCATGGCTATTTGCTAGCTCTCTCGTTCTCGGAGTCGGTCTCCTCGGTGGTTTCGGTCGCGTCCTCGAGAAATATACCCGCATGGCCATCCACGCCCTAGACCACTGTTCTAAACACGACACCCACGCAGGCCAATACTCACTCATCGCCCAGTCCCTTCTAACAACCGCCCTCGAGTATCTCGAAAAGCGCGAGCTGGCCGAACGACAGCGACGAACGGAAAACTCGAGCCAATTGTTTGGTCTCATACCCTCCGACACGATGGACTCATCACCCAATTTCACAGGCCAGTCAATGGCAACACCATCCTCTAGGGGGAGGGAATCCCTGGACAGGACGTTCCTACAGCATAACGGTCTACAAAATGTTGGTTCGCCGTTGTTTGGGGACTTGGATTCAGCGTTCTTGGGTTTGAGTGAGAGTATGATGCAGACGCCTGATCCAAGCTACTGGGGCGGCCCGATGGGAAATGAAGCTGATTCGGGGTCGGCTCTGAACCTGTTTGCGCTGTTGGACGCGGGAGGTGGTATTGACCTAACGCATCATCTGTGAAACGTCAACGACGAATCGATTGGTGCGGAAGTTCGGAGCTGTCAGATCAGCGGGTATGTTCCTGATATCAGATCCGACGAGGATTGCGCGTCGTGATGCAAGATAAGATGATGGTTGCTCCTCGGTTATGGAATGCCATGTCTAGCCGAGTAAGACGATGATATGCGGGATGTAATGTGATAGATCATACGGCTCAATGCCTGGAAGCTGTCATCATGCAGCTGTGAGTGCTGATGATTCTTCGGTGTGATAGGAAGTCAAGATATGAAGATAACTTCCAGCGATGGATGATTGTGCACATCAACTGGCCAATCAATAACTCCTTCAGTAGACATCACTAGGACCCCAAAACTTAACCAAAATCGTGCTTCATTAAAAATCATTATCTATCTTTTCATCTAAGGCAAAGCCGTCCTCAAAATCTGCATAAACTTCCAAACATCCTCGAACCGCGTGTACAGCGGCACAGGCGCCACGCGAATAACACCGGGTTTCCTCTTATCGCAAATCACCGCATTCTCCTCCAGCGCCGCACTGACATTATCCAACAGCCCATCCTTCAACAGCAAACTAAGCTGCGTGCCCCTCTGCAGCGGATCCCTCGGCGTGATGATGCGGAACAGCTCAGGGTCTGAACTCTCAGCCAAGATCTGGTCGAGCAGATACTCCGCGTACGCCGTTAGCACCAGCGCTTTAGAGCGCAGATCATGCATGGTCGTCTTATTAAACACTGACAGGGCGCCGGACAAGCTGGCTAGGTCGATGGCGGACGGATTGGAAAGCTGGAAGCCGCCTGCGCCGGCCGTGGGGATGAAGTTGTTGTCCATGTTGAAGCGCACGCTCTTGTCGCCACCGTACCAGCCCATGAGGCGCGGGCGGTACGCAGCCTTGCCGGTGGCGGCGTCGAGCTCGACCTTGCCGTGGCGCTCGTGGACGTAGGCGCCTGCGATGGAGCCCGGGCCGGCGTTGATGTACTTGTACGTGCACCAGCATGCAAAGTCGACGTTCCAGTCGTGCAGCTTGAGCTCGACGTTTCCGGCTGCGTGGGCGAGGTCCCAGCCGACGACGATGCCCTTTGCTTGCGCGTAGGCTGTGATGCGGGGGATGTCGAAGAGTTGGCCCGAGTAGTATTGAATACCAGGGAGGAGGAGGAGAGCTGTATCCTCAGCATGCTCGTCGATAGTCGAGAGAATCAAATCAGTTGTGATGATGTGATCTTCGTTGGGGTGAATCTTGACCATGCTCTTCTCGGGGTCAAGACCGTGCCAAACGACCTGGCTCTCAATAGCATAGTGGTCACTGGGGAACGGCTTCCACTCCAGAATAACCTTGTGTCTCTTTTCATTCGGCTTGTAGAAACTCGCCATGAGAAGATGCAGGTTCGCTGTGAGTGTGTTCATGATGACAATCTCATGCGGAGAAGCACCGACGAGGTCTGCCGACTTGATGGCGCAGTCCTCAGCGAGATCTTGCCACGCTGGAAGCGGTGAGTTGCCAAGAGCGCTGAAGTGTCCGTTGACACCGATAGAAGCCCATGTCTCAAGCTGGGCGTTGAGATATTCTCTAACAGCTTTTGGCTGAGCGCCGAGAGAGTTGCCCACAAAGTAGAGACATTGTTGGTCATCGGCTGCTGAGCCGTTGCCGTTGCTGTGACCATTCGTGCCATTGACTGCGCCAGCTAAAACAATTAGTCTACATCTTCATCAAGAGAAAACGTGTACTCACGAAGTGAACCATCGAGGGCTTTCTTCTTGAGGGACTTCTTGGTCGGCAGGACAAACTCATCCCGAAGATGGCTTAGCTTATCCTGCGCGTCCAAGTGGCGGGCAAAGTCGAGGGAGTTAGCATCGCTGGGAAACTTGGCGGCAGCACCGCTCCTCAGACGCTCGACGAATCCAGAAAGCTCCATTGTAACTGACAAGCAAGTAATGAAATGTGCTGTAATGAACTGATGTGGTTGAGCTCGTATGATCCGTCTGTGAGTGGGATTGCGAAATCACTTTATGTTCCGTGAAGCCTCCACCAGTTTTTAGCGGAAGCACGGAAGTTCAGCGTGTATCCGCACATCCGCATCCCCGACATCCGCGTGGTGGACGTCATTATCCATTTTAGATATAGCGAGGACCAGCGATTGGTCACGCGGGCACAACACGGATCGGATGAGAAACTCTACGGAGACCGGAGACGGAGGTTCAAGTACACGGAAAACGGAAGTGAGAAAAACAAGAAATGGCCCATGGGCTTGACAATTGTATTTTAGACTGATGCTCTTCTGGACAATTGAGATTATACATCTTCTCTACCAATTTCATCAAGCTTCTCTGCATTTGAAAATAATTAAGCTCAAAATGTCGCCACACGCTGTAACGTACCAACTCCCGCGCATCAAGCTCACAGCCGAACTAAAAGAGTTCGCCGTGACGAGCAACGCTTTCCTCCCTGAGCACAGTCCCCTCAAACAACTACCCGATTCTTACTACGAGCCATGGGAGCTTATCATCCAGCATCTCCCTGCTCTGATAAGATACTTTGATATAAGACGTGCTGTCGATACTCTTCCTGTTCTGTCGACGGAGAGACTACGGTCTGAGGCGGAGTGGAGGAGGGCGTATTCCATCTTGGCGTTCCTGACACATGCTTATGTCTGGGGTGGAGAGAAGCCTGCGCAGGTAAGCTGAGCTGCTGATGCTTCGATCTGATAGATGTTGACTGGGTTAGGTTCTCCCCCCGCAAATCACCGTTCCCTTCCTCGCTGTCTCAAAACACCTCGAACTCCCTCCCGTTCTCTCATATGCCGCAGCCAACCTATGGAACTTCTCCTGCTCAGGCGACGACTTTACTGATCTCGAGCACCTCGACACGCTGCACACCTTCACCGGCACAGAGTCAGAAAAATGGTTCCTCCTCATCAGCGTCGCCATGGAAGCTCGCGCGGGGACCATCATCCCCAAAATGATGGAGGCGCTCGAAGCCGTCAAGACGCGGGACTACGACGTCATAATATCCGCCCTCGAACAGCTCAAGTCCTGCATCGACAGCGTCGGTGTTTTGTTGGAGCGCATGTATGAGAAGTGCGATCCTATGACGTTCTACTACAAGATTCGCCCGTTCTTGGCGGGGAGCAAGAACATGGAGGCAGCGGGTCTGCCAAAGGGTGTTTTCTACAATGAGGGCGATGGGAAAGGCGAGTGGCGCCACCTCCGCGGGGGGAGCAACGGCCAAAGCTCGCTGATCCAGTTCTTCGATGTTGTGCTGGGCGTAGAGCACATAACCAGCGGCAACAACACCGAAAAGGCCGGCGAGAGGAGCTACCACGACATAGTAAAAGACTACATGCCGGGTCCTCACCGCCGGTTCCTCACACACGTCGCCCGCAAGGGCAGTATCCGCGAACTAGCTTCTCAAACACCGAGCAGTCCCGCGCAAGAACGTCTGCAGGCTGCATTCACGGCGGCGACGGAGGCGCTCACGGTGTTCAGGAACAAGCACATCCAGATCGTGACGCGGTACATCATCCTGCCGGCGAGGAGCGGGAGCAAGGATGGGCCGCAGAACCTGGCGAGTAGCTCGTCGAAGAAGAACGGGGAGGAGTTGACGGGGACGGGGGGCACGACGCTGGTGCCGTTTCTGAAGCAGTCGAGGGATGAGACGAGTGAGGCTGGACGGTTGGAGTAATCTATGATGGATTGTTTGTGGTTATAGAGCATAGCGATAGATGAGCGCGAAAAGCGCATGTGTTTCTTTGACGAATACATTTTATGAATATCCACTGTACATGCGCGTCGCGTTTGATGCCTGCTTCAAGTGAACACATCCACTCAAATGAACACAGCGACTCACTGACATTTACTGAAAGAGCCTCAATTCCAAGGTGGCATCAGTCCCTTCTAGAAAAACTCCATACGCCAAGGCCGTAGAATTGTCTTCCGCGTACCGTCAAACCGCTCTTGGCATCACCTCCAACACCAAGCCCAACCTTCACCAAAACGTCAATTACCGACCTGGGGGTAACTGTCACCCTCCTATTGCCGAGTTCCGCGACCATGTCCCTGGAATTTGGGTCTATCATTACCCGTAACCCCAATCCTGACCGACAATTCCCGTGCCTGGGGCGTTGTTGAGCCCCATCCAGACCCCGTCAATTATTAACAGTCGAAAACTCTGTTCCTCGAAACCCCATTCTACCCCAATAGCGACCAAAAAGACCCCCACGTATTTCCCCACGGGCAGGAATTTTTAAATGCTGCTGCCTTGCGAGTCAGTGTTGATTTTGAGCTCTGAAAGCAGTAACTCCGGACGTGTCTAGCATTCGGGCCTTTTTTTCTACTGGTATTGCCGGGGTTTGCACGGGCTTTTCGCTGGTTGATTCCCCTCACTTGACTTTTTGCGGAGTCTCCGCATTCTCTCCAACGTTGCAATGTTTGGAGGCGTGTGGAGGACAGAATTACGAGATGGGCTATGTTCTTTTGGAGCTGTCTCAACGGGCCAAATCAGCCTCATGTACCCTTCAAACTAAATCAACTGCATAAAACTAAGCTCTTGAGTCTTGGATCTGTTTTTTACCGTCGTTGTAATTTCTCCAGATTTATTACCAGCTCCTCAAGCCCAGCCTCTATCACCCTTTTCCATCCCCCTTCCGAGCCTCTCTCCAAAAAAGCAAAGATCTACACTTACCACTCCACCATCACAAACCATTGGGTCCTTGCGCAACCCATCCAGTGACACTCAAATTTGCAACACGCAGCACCGGTTCAGAAAATCCTGCCTCAATTGCAAGCGAGGGTGACTGTCGACCTCTGGGGAACCCGCGATAGTCGCCTAATCAGGCTTAACCTACGCGGATAAACCCTTACCTCTTCCCCATGTTCTCCATACTCTCAGCACTCTTCTCCGCGCTACACCATTAATTGCTGCTCGATGATGTAACGGGGTATCACTGCAGCCGGTATTTTGCCAGCGCCTGGTCCGTTTCTTAAAAAGGGTTCATCATGCCCAGATAAGGTCAGTCCTTTTGAGCCTTGCTTCTTAGGTGTTGTCGTTTGCGTGAGACTGGTAGCTCACGGTGTTTTTCCTCTACAGATACGATACCCCACCGATCAACCACTATCACCATGGCAGATCAAGCAAAGCCGGACGACCACGTCGCCTCGGCCAAGCTCAGCGTCGAGTCGCACCCCGAATCCCGCGCCGCAGCCGCCTTCGCCATGGACTCGCAGCACCGCCAGGCCGTCGAGAAGAGCATGAAGCGCAAGCTCGACACGCGCTGCGCCCTCTTCGTGCTCATCTACATCATGAACTACCTCGACCGCAACAACATGGCCGCCGCGCGCCTCAAGGGCCTGCAGGAGGACCTGAACCTCAGCTACAACCAGTACGCGACGTGCTTGAGCATCCTGTACGTCGGGTACATCCTCATGCAGGTGCCCTCCAACATGTTCATCAACCGCATCCAGCGCCCGTCGCTGTACATTTCTGCTGCGATGCTGCTGTGGGGTCTCATCTCAACGCTGTCGGGTAGTGTCCACAACTTCGCCGGCATGGTCTGCATTCGATTCTTCCTCGGCTTTGTCGAAGCTGCTTTTCTGCCGGGTGCTCTTCTGATCCTGTCGAAATGGTACACGCGCCGCGAGCTGACCAAGCGCAATGCCATCCTATTCTGCGGCAACCTCATCTCCAACGCCTTCTCCGCGCTCGTCGGCGCCGGCGTCCTGTCCAACATGCAGGGCGTTCTGGGCCACGCAGCATGGCGCTGGCTGTTCTGGATCGAGGGCGCCATCACCATGAGCATCGCCATCTCCGCTGCGTTCATTCTCCCCGATCTGCCGCATAACTCGCGCGGCTTTACGGAGGAGGAGCGGCAGGTTGCGCAGCTTCGTATGATTGAGGATGTCGGCGAGGCAGACGAGGATTCTTCTGAGGAGAGCGCTTTCTACGGTCTTAAGCTTGCGGTCAAGGATCTCAAGATCTACATCATGATGCTGACATTTACTGCCTATGTCGTTGGTCTCTCGTTTAATGCTTTCTTCGTAAGTCAATTGGTGCCAATCGCATACGCATCGCTGACAATTGAACAGCCCAGTTTGACAGAGACTCTTGGCTTTGGATACGTGCCTACTCTGTTGATGAGCGCTCCTCCGTGGGTGTTCTCTTGTATTGTTTCGGTCATCAACGCCTGGCACTCGGACAGAACCCAAGAAAAGGTCAGTTCCATTGTATTTCATGTCGCGCAATTGTACTAACAACAAACAGTTCTGGCACATCGTCGGCCCAATCGGTATCGGCACGACAGGCTTCATCATCAGCATGGCGACCGAGAACGTCGCAGCGCGGTACCTCGCCCTCTTCCTCCAGGCAGCGTCCTACGCAGGCTTCATCGTGTTCTACTCGTGGATCAGCTCGTCCTTCCCGCGACCGCCGGCCAAGCGCGCCGTGGCCATCGCCATGATCAACGCCTTCAGCCAGCTCGGCAACGTCGCGGGCTCGTATGTCTGGGACCTCAAGGAGAACGGGTACCGCAAGAGCTACGGCATCGTGCTCTCCATGTTTGGTGTCACAGTGGTCGGGTGCTACATCTTCCGGCTGGTGCTGATCGACCTCAACAAAAAGCTCGAGAGGGGAGAGGCCAATGCTTGGGAGACGCGCCAGGATGTGGCTGCGCATACGGCGGCCGTCGAGGTCATGGACAGCCCCGACGAGGCTCTGAGGATGAAGCGGGATTTCCGATACCTTATTTAAAGCGGCGACGTCGAGGTCTGGGCGTGCATGCATGCATGCATCAAGGGTGATGTTTGACCTTCTAAATAAGACAAGTTTATGATGCTCTCTCAATGTCCAATTGAATGATGTTTGGGTGATATTCTCAACAAGTGGCTTCATGTGCCTCGACTTTTGTGCAACCCCTCTTTTCCCATGTTTTCCGCGACTGTCTCGGTCAGTGATATAAGCATTACATGAACAATTACACCCGCAATAATTGATGACTCTGGTATTGATGATACGCGATAAGCATTACTCAGTATTATCTATCCCTCTATCGCGGATAAGTCAGCATTGGGTGATGCTAACTCATCATCGCGATTTCAATCTAGGGTAGCTCCCTGTCGGGCCGGGATAAGGCAATTAATCGTCTGACACGGAACACGTTGACGCGTTAATTCTCTACTCCCGCTGTTCACAGCCAATCCAACAAGGTTGCTCTCCTCCCAAGCTAAACTGAATAGGGAACGGTGAAGCCGGCCGTTCTGCGGGGTCGTTGCTGCGCTCTGAGCAAGGAAGAGGGAGGGAGGAGCTTGAGACGGGAGAATGACGCTCGATTTATCCACTCTCAACTCCATCCGACTCTATTCTCGGTGGTATTTGGCAAGATATAAGATTCAATTATGGATCAATGATGAAAGAATGCATCTACTGATTCAGTTGCTGTTGCAATTGACTGTTGTTGTTTCTGGAGGGGTTGGCAGCACAAGCTCATCACCCCGCCTCGTTGTCTGTCTGTCTGTCCACGTCTCACCACTCAAAAAGTCTAAATACAAAGCCAATTGGCTCAATAAACCATTCATGCGTTAGTTCACATGGGTTCATGCATCCCACCGAGACTTGTCCTCTGCCTAACTAAGCATGTGCTCACCCAACAGACTCTCTACCCTCGACGCGTCTTGAAGCGACAATGGAGGGGCTTACAGGGAATCTGGAGCTTCAGACAACCCATTGAGAGTACGGAAGTGGATACTCTTCTCTTTGTAATCGCCGATGCCCCTCGTTTTTCTGTTCCCTAGCCTAGCTCGAGAAGCACTGCATGGTCTCTCTGCTTCCATGACATCACTGGACCCATCCCCTCCATTACAGCTCAGCTCTGGGCTTGCTGCTTTTATTTTGGACCACGCCATGATCTGAGCGGACACTCAATGCCGTACAAATAGTCTAGCATCCTCCCATCCATTTCCCCTCTTCATTCTCAACCCTCACTTACATTTTTTTAATACCCAAACAAACCCACCACCGTCATCATGGTTCAGCAGATCCCCAAGGCCAACCACATCCTCGACCTCCTCAGCCTCAAGGGCAAGGTCGTCGTCGTCACCGGCGCCTCCGGACCCCGCGGCATGGGCATCGAGGCTGCCCGCGGTGCCGCTGAGATGGGTGCCGACGTGGCCATCACCTACGCTTCCCGCAAGGAGGGCGCCGAGAAGAACGTCGAGGAGCTCGTCAAGGAGTACGGCGTCAAGGCCAAGGCCTACAAGCTCAACGCTGCCGACTACAACGACGTTGAGCGATTTGTCGGCGAGGTTGTCAAGGACTTTGGCAAGATTGACGGTTTTGTCGCCAAGTGAGTCTCCCATTCTACAGACTGGATTAATTGATGCTAACTGCTCAGCGCCGGTGCTACCGCCAACGCTGGTGTCGTCGATGGCTCTGCTGCCGACTGGGACCACGTTATTCAGATCGACCTCAACGGCACCGCCTACTGCGCCAAGGCCGTCGGCGCCCTCTTCAAGAAGCAGGGCCACGGCTCCCTCGTCATCACCGCCTCCATGTCGGGCCACATCGCCAACTTCCCGCAGGAGCAGACCTCGTACAACGTGGCCAAGGCCGGCTGCATCCACATGGCGCGATCGCTCGCCAACGAGTGGCGCGACTTTGCCCGCGTCAACAGCATCTCCCCCGGATACATCGACACGGGTCTCTCCGACTTCATCGACGCCGAGACCCAGGAGCTCTGGAGGAGCATGATCCCCATGGGCCGCAACGGCGATGCCAAGGAGCTCAAGGCCGCCTATGTCTACTTCTTGTCTGATGCTAGCACTTACACCACCGGCTCTGACCTTGTCATTGATGGTGGATACACTTGCCGATAAATGGCTCATGTGTTAATGATGTTGACGATACCAAACAAAATAAATAAATCTTTAATGAATGACACAATCATCAATCCACTGTGGATCTGTTCCTGGCGTGCATGTGCTTGCAGTAGCGAGCAACGAATGGCCTTATCAGATGGCGCTAGAAAATTCACCGACCAGAAGAACCCACTTGTCACTTCACGATGCCTGCTAGTCTAGTCGATCACGGCCGTCATCTCGATGACACATCGCGATTGATTCGAATTCCCTGTTATATTTCTCACATCGAGTCATTACATTACTACACTAGTCTTACACTTGGGTATCTCTATCGCTTGCAAAACTGACTGACGCATGTGTTTTGCCATCCTTTGTCCCATCTTTTGTCGTCGACGTTGTCCCAACTCTCGTCGCTGATGAAGCCGTCGTACAAGTATTCGCTGTCAAAAGTCCACCTTTGTCGCTCAGCTCAATGGCCTGCGAGTCTCCCACCTCAATAGTCACAAGTGATCGATCTACGAATATCTTTTTGTTGTTGTGTGTCGTCTCTGTCCCCTTCCTTGCCCTTATTCGCGATGTTATATGCCTCACCAGATGCCGAATGTGCGGCATGCAAGCGACCATGACACCGACTGAAATCTCCACGTTTGACCACATGAACGCCGATTGTGCGTGGGAGACTGGTTGATACGTTAGCTCGTGGTCTGTACAACTGACTGAAATCATCTACCTGTCAAGTTCTGAGAGACTAGAAAAGCCACAAGTTCGTGGACTCGAACCACAGCGACGATCGTGAGACTATGCTATTAGCCAATAAATCTTCCTGCTTCCATTAGAGCACTTACAATATCCCAACACCGAATATGCTCATGGCACCGAGCTTCTTTTTAAGCTTCAGTCCCATACCCCAGAGCTGCGTCATGGGCAGGATGAGCATCCAGATATCCAGCAGTAGATTCAGTCCCGCAAGCGGCAGGGTAAAGTGAGTGAACCCGGTCAGAATAAGAAGGCCCTTCTTCTGCTGCCACCCATTCCAGAACAGCGAAAATGGCTGGATTTGGAAGAAGATGAAGATGAAGAACCCTACCCAGATAAGACCGAGAAAGACCATGGTGCACTTGACTATAATTCTGAACTTGTGGTCGGGGAATATCCGTAGGAAGAAGCACAAGATTGCTGCTTTGATGAGGACCATTGCGGTCAGGTACAAAACTTCGATGGCGATGAACAACTGGAGAGCCACATGTCAGTTTCGTCATTATGGGCGAGCATATCTTGGTCCAACCTTGAAAATCAGTATGATCTGGCTATCGCTTATAAACCACATGTCAACGCCAAGTCCCAATGCAAGCACTGAAAAGTCCGAGGTCAACAAACTAAGATATGTTCAAGGTAGGGGAAGAAAAGGCAAGACTCACTGATCTGCATCACAATATAATACGGAATCATAACTGCCTATTCCATCGTAAGCACAGCCACAGCAGCACCAGGCAAATAAACTCACAACCGACAAACTTGTCAGGGTATCGTCAATGCCCCACGTTAGGCCAAGCCGGAACTTGGTTACTATCCTCAAGGCGAAGAATATGAGAGCAAATGCAAATAAGACGGTGCTGTTTACTCGATACGAGGTCGTATTGTTGGTCGGCGGGATCCCGCATGCAGCTGACGACGCTTTGATGAAGTCTGTCCACGCGTTAACATCCCCAGCGGAGTAAACCTTTCTTCTTGGGACCACTCACCCATGGTTTGTCTCATCGAGCACTTTTTCATCAAGCAGACACCCATGTCTTTAGCAAACGGCTTACTACTACACATTGCATCCTGGCCCATCTCTGCATATTCCTTCTGGCTCAGCAGCTCGGTTAGGCATTCGGCCTAGCACCCGTCAGCGATCAAGTCATCGACTATAAGAACCGTAGTGCTAACAACACATTTCGGCGGATCTGTGAGCGTAGAATCAGGAGACTGAGCCGCCGCTGTATCATACAGCAGGCATAACGTTCCCAGGATAAGAGACCGCCTGCTGAGCGACATGGTGAAACGAAGTCGCCAAAACAGTCAACTGGGGAGGACAAAAGACCGGGGGAGGGTCGCACAGCGTTTTAACCATGCTGTGAAACCAACGATACTTTGTGGCGCTTCGGCAGTGGCTGCAGATTTGCATTAGGTTGTCCAACCCTGAGTGCATCTGACGCTGTGGATCGTATCACAGGTACAACCGCCCGATCTCTCGGGTCTAGAGGAATTGCGGGGATTCCGATAGGATCTTGCCGAATACCTGGTTGGCTTCAGTGGTGAGTTGGTGGAAGCATTACGCTAGGGCTGATTTGAAAATGGGTTGCATTCCAAGACACCGTAGATTTTAGATTTGACCAGGAACATTCACGACAGATGAATCGTCATGTTTGCCACTGATTTGCATCTCCCTATGACCCGGTATAAGTGTAGTTACCTGAATTACATGCGTCTCAAGATCTCGCCATGTTTGCTTTCTGGTGACAAGACTCAGCCTCTCCAAGCTAAGAGCAATAGGCTCAAGCCTTATCGTACGCAGTGTAACCAACCCACAGACGTTTCCAGGGGATGATCATCGATACATGATTGGTTCCCAGCAAGTCGGAAAGCAGGCCAAAGCAGAAGTGGAATTCTGGAATGATCGAGTCAATCTCCCTATGGAATCGGATCTCCGGCTACGATCTGACAATAGGCGATCTTATCCGCATTCTCTCTAGAGTCTTGCTATTGATGTTATCCCCAGCCACTGCTATTGTCAGGACAAACAAGAGCCTTGGCTAACGGCCTTGTACGACTCTGGAATGGCCTAGGAGTTGTTTGTCTGCACGAGGCTTTGCGCCCAGGAACTAACAGCTATTGTCGACGCCACGGCGCGGGGGCAACATCGCTAGGGCGACGTGACCAGCGTAGAGAGGCAGATCCAGAGACTGTCAAATGACTTAATCGTCGGTCCCGACGATTTCGGTCTTGGTGATTGGCTGACAAGACTTGTTGGTTTGAGTGCTCAGATGTCCAGACTGAAACAAGAAACGCAAATCGGGGGCAATACCCGTTAGAATCAGGCACGTATCGCAAAGCCATCGAGGCATTGACATAATCTTATCGTTCCAGACCTCCAGCCAACCTATTGCCGATAATTGGCTGGTTGGCATTGAATAAGCGTGCTTGTGACCATCAAAAATGCCAACATGCTGCCCTCTGCATGTTTTCCCGAGCCGTTTCTCGGGATACCGGTCATCATTTCGCTTCAAACTTGGTTGGCCACTTGCTCTCACTCAAGAAGCCGCAGAATGAAGAAGCTTTTAGACTGTTGAAGCGGAATAACGCTGGTGCTATGTAGTACATCTACATAGGAAATAGTAAATACTATAATCATTACTTTTAAAGGAGTAAGTGTTCTATATATATTATTATTTCAAGAATTATATTAATAAATAAAATAGAAATCAACCTCCTAAAGACTACCCTAGACTAATTTAGCACTTTGAGAGTTATACTTCTTATCAGACTATTATAGCAACCAGTGAGTATTTACATACTCTGAATCTAAAGTGTTAGAAGCCAATAATATGGTTATTGTATGGAGAAATTTCCTTTGGTTTTAGCATATCAATTAGCCAGGCATGATCAACTCTATATCAGGAGTATCTCTCAAATATGCAGGCTGTTAAGACCAGTATTAAGACAGCTAGCAACATGCCTTCTTACCGTTAAAAAGAACAACATACCAGAAGTCCAGTTGCTGAGATGTTTACAAAGGGATATTCATGTACGAAAATTGTTCACCCGAGTATAATACTATGAGGCGCTGAGTGACTCAATTATAGCTGCCTTACCGGCTCAGTTACATTCATTCTTCTCCAAATCTCATTAGATCTCATTTCAAATGCCTCCGCCGGATTATAGTTGCGTTTGGAATAGAGGTTTGGTAAAACACTGATGAGTTTGGTTAACAAGAAGGCAAGAGAGCAATTCACTCATCACTCATCACTCATCCAAGCATATTTATCACTCACAGAACAGCACCAGATTACATCATTCACCATCAGTCAACTCAAGGTCACAGATAAAGTCTCACGTCATAGTCTCAAGTGATGAGCAAACAAACCAAGTAATTTCAAGACCAAAAGCTGGCTCGTATAGCCATATTTATGGTTCGGCCGAGTTGTCAGATGGAGCCTCGGCCTCTCATATCCCGCTTATCCGCATTGGCCGTGGTGAGGACGGAGGAATACGAGCGCTAACCTCAGCAGAGTCAAGCCTCATTCGTCATGGACCATGCACATGAAACCACCCCCTGCCGATCGCAGTTCTCGTTGGTTCTGGAGACTCGAGAAGAACAGATTGAATCTCCTCGGGCTCCGGTGAAATGATGAATGCAGGAACTTCTGCAATACGGGGAAGATGGTGTTAGGGAAAAAGGAGAGAAAAAAAAAGAGGAGGTGGAGACTCAGCTCAATTGGGAATGTCACATCAGCATCCATGGGCCACACAAGACATGGCCACAATGAGGAATACGGTTTTTGAGATCAAAGTTGTTTGCTATACGGCGGGACGAATCCCATTTATTGTTAATTTCGCCTGTGTAAAAATAGCCAGATTAAAATCTAAAAAGGTTCCGAGCCGGGCATTGACAGCTCAAGCTTGGACACTGGACCTCGACAGCCTTACCTTGTCTACAGCTGACGGCAAAAATACACGGTAACTTGAGAAATTCAATTCAACCCGTGTATCCCCTTTCCGTAACCCGTATTGCCAATATCCTCAATCACACTAGAGATCTTCACTGCACTCTGCAGCCCTCATTTAGCCTTAGACTCAAGACTTCGTATTTCTGAATTAGTTGCATAAAATGAAAGCAACTTGACGTCAACGATTGGATAAAAAAGCCTCAACGCCGAAAATCCAAGATCTTGGAACCGACGGACTCTTGATATCTTGGGATCTGAGCCGCTTTGACCGTTACAAAACGGCCCATTTTTATCCTTGATTTTCCTTAATGCTAGAAACTGAGGATATATCCGATCGATTGTCTTCGATTCCCGCATTCCATTCCTGCTGGGCAAAACGGTTTCGGCTCCGCTTGTCGCGTGGAGCCAAGCAATTCCCAAAGTTTTTGTCGGCAACAAACTCCGAACCTTGACAAGAAACAAGGCCTTGGCCATGGTACGATGTTGACAACTACTACCCTGAAGCTTAAGATTTTTTCTGTAAATTCAATTCGGGGATGGCGTTATTTCGAAATGCCGCCTGCTAGAAGGAGGTAGAATTAATCTGCCGAATGGTTGCATCTGCGCCAGGCCAGACTGGAATAATTTCACTTGAAGGTTCTACGCCAATGATTGCCGGCGTTTATGTACGGAGAAATTGTCCTTCACATTTACAAGTGAACAACTCACCTTGCCTGAATGTAGATGCAGGATCAGGGATGCACAGACTCCAATGGGCATTGTCGGTAATAAGAAAATACCGTATTGGACGGTGAGAAGGATGTCGACATGCTCACTCGATGGAAAAGGAGTTCCAACAGGCAACGTTACTGCAAGGATAGCTAGTAATCGTAACTTTCCTGCCATTCTCTCGGCATCGTCTTGTCATCAACCGACTATGATTACCAAACAGGGATTAGACGGAGCTCGCCTCGAAATGCTACCTTGATCATCCAGAGTGGATTTGCCTGATACCACCCATCACCAACCGCATCAACATCAACAAAAGACATCGTCTGGCTGACATACTCCAAGACAGCATCTTCTCCACTGTATTTTACGCAGCAATCCCTTCAGAATCCAACGTGTTCCGCTGGCCAACCTCGAGATTTAGTGCGAGATTTTCAGTGCAAGTGGGGAGACGAGCAGCGATCTACAGGGAACCTGTTTCTCGTGTATGTAGGGGCGCGTCCAACACGCCCAAGGGCAGCACTCTCTTGTATACGAGAGCGCCACGAATCAACCAGAAGACGGACGACACTTGGCCAGGCAACATGGCAGGGGCTGCAGATCGCAACAAAGTCCCCCCCTCCGTGAGTAGATTGATAGGTAAGGAGTCGAGGGAGCACGGCACGGCAGACCACTGAGACAGCACTACAGCCCGCGTCAGATCATAAACGGCCGAGTCAGAGCTAATGCAGGGTGTGGTCAACGTTACCCCGCAGGCTGACTCCAGCGATTTAGAAATTTACGGCTAATACGGTTCCTGTGCCTGAATGGTAGTAACCAAGCGGCGTGTTTTTGATTAACTCTATCTAAAAAAAAACGGCGAAACGCTCTGGTAGCCTATCGGACACTCCAGCGGGCCAAACAACGTTTTTTTGTGCACCGTGCACCAACCGTAATAGACGAACACGATGTGCTCCGTCACATCCGAACTTGTTCATACGGTCGCAGTCCTAACATCGTGATCTTGAGCATGGATGAAATTATTATGGATCCTTGTGAGCCGCCCGCAGAAAAGGTCCACCGTACAAGTCTACCCAACCTTTTTCCTGCTGCCATTACATCACGTTGCCGGGATGACCTATGGAGAACAGCCCGTATTTTCTTGCCTTGCATGCGCGGTTGGGCCGATAGGACACGAGGGAGCCAAGCATGTACAGATGATAAGATCCTGGGGTGTTGTGAAGGGGGAGGGGGAAAGACCATGCATCGAGTATAAGAGCCTGGAGTGTTTCCCCCAGAAATTGTTTCTGGTTTTCTTCACCCACCTTTCGTTTAACCAACCGCTTCACTCGTTTATAGCATTCGTTAAACAAATCCATCAAGATGCGAGGTCTCGTTATTCTCAGTGCGGCCGTCGGCCTGGCTAATGCTGCCGTTGTCGAGAGGCATTACCCTGTTCCCGGACAGGAGGAGTATCCCGCTGTCCCTGATACCGAGTACACTCCCCCGGCGCCTGGAAACGGTGCCTACCCTCCTCCTCCCGCCGAGAAGCCTTCCGAGCCCGCCAACGAGTACCCTCCTCCCAAGGCTACTGAGCCCAGCAACGGTGGTGCCTATCCTCCACCTCCAGCCAACACCAAGCCTGTGACTCCTCCCGAGGAGACTCAGCCCACTGGAGAGTATCCCCCTCCTGAGGAGACCAAGCCTACTCCCCCCGAGGAGACTAAGCCTACCGGCGAGTATCCTCCTCCTGAGTACACCAAGCCCGTGACTCCTCCGGAGGAGACTCAACCCACTAGC
>JABFAI010000434.1:0-72311 GCA_013266175.1 Fusarium gaditjirri
GGGGTGGGTTATGGTTGATCTCGTATCATTAAATTTTCTTGATGGCGAAACTCAAGGGTAGGCTCTAGATATATTGCATTTTTATATAGAACCTTTGTAAACTGAAACTTGTATCAATCTAAGCAGGCAATCGCAAGATACATGTTCGAATTAGATTCTCTACCACAGTCAAACGGCCATCTTGTAAGCATATTCACTTTATCGGCAAAAGCTACGGTGATACTGTCTTGTCACTGTGATTACTTACGACAGGCTGCGTCTTGAGTGGCGTCATCTGAAGGCTGACAAAAGACTTCGTGATTTCTCTGGCAAGGATTAAGTTGAGTTGGCTATGTTTATAATGAAACTGAACCCCATCTGTGGTGTGTATAAGCTCAACTCTGACATTTAGGAGTGAGTCATCTCGTTCAACTAACCATTGTATTACCTGCTTATTTATTTGGGACTTGCTTTCTCCCAAGTGGGCTTGTAGAAGCATTTCACTACAATGGGGCGAAATATATCACCTTTGACTGATGCACATGAATGCGTTTGAAAGTCGTTGACGGCTGTTTGCACTATGCCTCCCCTTTTCCCCATGATGTTCCGGCTCTTCTGGCGCTATCATGTAACCCAAACTCGTAAGTAGTCCCTCCACTTTGTTAACGGAGTGGTGCATATCGAGCCAGTGACGAGGGATTTTCCGAAAAAACCTCCTCTAGGTAGAAAAGTATCATAATGCTATAAGAAGCCATGACTGCCTCACGATGAGTCTGAAGAAACCTCCCGCAAGGTAGGTAGCCTTCAAGTGTAGCTCAGGAGAGATATCTTTAGTCTGAGTCGCCCTGGTCTCAGCCATTCCATCTCTAGCTCAACAGAGCGCACTCCAGAGTCTTGAAATTATGATACTGCCGTCGTTTTGGCCAACAATGGAGTCGTTCTTCAGCAGCTGGGGTTCTTGCTGTCCGTCTTGTGTGCAGAGTCAGTTTGACTGACTATTCGTCCGCTTGAACTCAAACCCGATCTTATTCATAGCTGGATGCTCAGGTAAGTTATACCAGACCTGGAAGGTGACGGCGAGGATACATTTGTCGGTTCTCTTGTACAGCTCGTCGACTCGAACGCGGCCTTCAGTCAATGGGTGTCTCTGGACCCACGACTGAATGGCGTGTAATGTTTGCCACCCACCATTGGCGATTTGAACTGACAGAACGACATCAGCTGTCTCGTCGCCCAAAGTTTGGCAAGGGGCTGGGGTCAGGTCTAAGTTGCGTTTCTGCCCCATGGGTTGCAGTAGCAGAGACGGTCCGTGATCTCGAGGGTGTCGAATGAAATGGGGCAGAGAATCCAGCTCCATTTCCCAAGATTCGTTCACAGTGAAACTCTTTGTTGCCAGGCGGCTGTAGAGCTGCGACGTGGATAAGACATGCCTACACTCATGAGCGTGCTTCAGTTCTCGTACAAGATTTCTGCTGAAACCGCTTTCGCAACCAAGACCATCATCGCACATGCTTTCCTCCGAAGCGTAGGCGTAGATCAATTCTTTGTGATGGCCAATGTAACCGCCAATCTCAATAGGACAGCAGCAGTCAAAAAGAACCAGAACGTTGGCGTCCCAAGGATCCAACTTGTTGTGTCTTGATGAGGGGAAGACGAACTTTTGGCCTTCGCCCCCATGACCAATGTAGTGTAGGATAGCTATACAATCCTCGTCCATTCCGTTGAAAAGGCCTCCGAGAGCTGATGTCAATGTTGCTTGGGGGGTTATGTCTTGTTTCCGGATCACGAGACCGACAGTATCGTAACCATAAGTGTTTTCGAAAACATCGCGGACTTGCTCGCTGGTGTTTTCGACATTGGGGTGACTATCCTTGTCTGCCTCAAAATATACACACAGCGCCCGGACTCGCCTAGGTTTGATCTCTGTAACTTCTTCTTGACTGTACAAGAAACAGGCTTTGATGATCGCGGCACTGAACTCCTCCGAAGTCATCGGCCTCGAGGGCATCGACTCAATGCCTGGAATGACCATGGCTGGGCTGGTGCAAGTACTGAGGAAGAGCTGCGCACTAGGTAAGAAAAATACAAATGAAAGACTACACTGATGCAAGACTTTTCTCACTTTAAGTTATTTTTTGCCTTTCACCCCCTCAGTTCAGACAAAAACATATTCGTGATACATGCTTCGCTACTCGTTCAACCGCGCGGAGACGTAGGATAAGGTTATCAGCATCGACTGAGTTTGTTACAAAGCTCTAAATAAAACCATTGAGATCTAGAAGAAATGAATTTTCGGACTCTTCGACACTGAACATAGAAATAGAAATTATTACAACGTATATCCTCAAAGAATTGCTTATTTGAGGCTGATGTTTGATGGGATCTTCCTTATCTTTATAAGAGCTATGTGAAAGCTGATAAAGAAGCAACCCAATCGCAGCTTATCGCGGGGACAGGGGCCAAGTGAACAAAGCGAACATACTCCAAGTAAGCGTGAGGTGTATCTCAGATAAGTTTGACAGTGGATGCCAGGCAGGGCTAATGCGAGACTTGCTGCAGACGAGTGTACGAAAATGCTTCAGGACAGTGTAACACCACTCCAGCTTGAAGCTCAAGGAAATGCACAGGTAACAGCGCTCCTTGAGAAGAGATGAGGTCAGACATGATGTGCAGCATAATCAATTGTGTAAACCTAAAACTGGAACATCTTGTTGGGCATACAGATTATCTTTTGTGACAGTGCATTATATGTATATAGCCAAAGAAAGTTCGCTTTATCTTTATATCTTTGCCTTTGGGCTGGGTTTGGCCCGGCGAGCGGGCTTGCCTATGTGCTTTTGAAACTCTTCCGAAACAGTCGTCTTCTCTTCTTTAGACTTCTTTGCCCACTCTTCGAACTGGCGCTCATCTGCCCACCACCTCTCGAGCTCGGCTTTGATCCAGTCAGCTGCGGCACTTGCACACAAGCTCGGATCTTCCATGGGAACCAAGTGGCCATTATTCTCTCCGACAACCTTCTTGACACGGCCCTTGGCCTCGCCACCGCTGCCTCCAACACCGATTCCTGTAAGCGCCATCTTCTCGTCTCGAAGTTCTGGCGGGGAAACATTACTCTTGCCACCAAAGACATAGAGGACACTGGGCCTGACATTGGGAAGCCTTGCGACGGTATTGGCCCCCTCGGCACGGTAGACGGGATATGTTGACCATCGAGGGTTGAGGCTGGCATCAAGGTCGGGGGCGTGCTCAGGGTGGATCACATGTTTGCCTTCAGCGTCGTAGGCTGGCCAACTTGGGCGTAGGAAAGTGAAGATCTCTTGATGTTTTGTCGTGGTCAAGGTTACGCTCTGTTCACCAGGTACATCCCTGACACCAAAGTCAATCCATCGCTGTAGTACACGAGGATCCCAGGACTTGTAGAAAGGGCTGCGGCTAAAAGAATTCGCGGCTTCGTCGCGCGATGGCCAAACTTCCCGACGGTACATACTCGCTGCCGCAGGGCCAGCGGTTATAGCGCCAGGCGTGGAGGCGAAGTGAGAGATGACGGGGTCGAGCAGGACAAGGGATGTGAAGACGCGGGGATGAAGAAGGGCAACATTGGTGAGAGCATTTGCGCCAAAGGAGTGGCCCATTGCCATCATCGGTGGTGGAGGGCGGAATGTGTTTATCATGTGGAGTATATCACGGGCATAGTCGAGCCAGCTTGCTGAGAAGATGTTAATATTGCCAAACAGTATCAGAGAATGTGAATCTTACGATCATTGCCAAGCGCGTCTTGGTTAATGAGACCGCTTTTGCCTTGCCATGCTGTATCTGCTATCCAGATACTTCGAATTCGGATACCTCGGCGTTTTGATTCATGATAGAACTCCTCCCACAGGGGTTCGTAAAGTTCCTATATATATCAGTAAATGTATTTGCATGGGCACTGAGATGAATTTACCTTGGGAAATCCATTGGCATGTCCTCCGATGACAGTCACGTCGCCTTTTTGAGGGTTCTGGTTATCTTTGGGTGTATATTGCTTGACGTGAAGGTATAGCTTCTCGTCTTGAGAATGAGCTGTAGCGCGGGCGTATTCTCGAATATGTGATGCTTCAATTGTATGTTCTTGAATGGTGAACGGGAAGGACGACATTGTGGCAAGTCTGGAGTGCCTCAGCTGCAGGTATTAAGACGTTCCAATAGGTAAGTTGCAGTTGTATTGGGGCTGGAATTGGAGAGCTGAAGTTATATACATACAATTAATTACACGAAACGAGGTTGAATAACGAGCCGGCCTCGGTAATGTCTGTGGGTCGCACGGGAGTTGTGGGGGTGGGGGATACCTCGGTACCTGCGGCCGGGAAGTGGTCGCCGCCGATCTCTCTTTAACATCACCCGCCAACACCAAAATCATCATCGTGAGGCTTTGCTTATCTCATCAGAAACCCACACAGCTGCTTCCGCGGGCAGCACAGTCTCTAATTGGTAATATCATGAGAAGTTCGAAATAGTATTCCAATCTAGCTGTAGGCGGTCAATACCATGGCACCACGGCTACTCCTTTTTGCTGGCGCACCGCCCGCTTCGTCCTTCACGACACAATCATGTACAATAACACAAATCGACGACTCCTTTGCTGAGTTTCTTGGTCTAGCCCCTCAAGGGACAGCTCCAGTATCGTCTCCAAGTCTTGCTCCATGGCGTTCTCTGCCCCTGAACAGAAAACCGCTTCACACGGGGTTCAGCCAGACCCATAATATCAGTATCAACCTCACCAACCAATCCGAATTCTTCACCACGGCTGAGATCTCGTTTAATGAACAATCTCAGTCTTTTGGGAGCGAAGATCCGGAGAATGTGTTGTCACACTTCTATGACCATTCCTTAGCCTTACACAATTCGATTCCATCATCACAGCTCGATAGTTTCGAGGAGACGGCCCTTGAGGAGACATCGTTTATGACGACGTCTTCGACAAGGCAGTTGGATATGGGAGAGGCTGTTCCTTCTCATCTCTCTGATTTGGAAGATATACCACCGGCTCGGAGGATTCTGGCTCTCAATCCCCAGACTGTCACCCTCAACATTATTGCCGGCATTATATCCATCGCACAGCCACGAACTGTCACAACGCGCTGGGGTCGCAGCCTCGCTTTAGTGGAGATTCTCCTCGGGGACGATACAAAGACAGGATTCGCTGTGACCTTTTGGCTTGCGGAGGAGAACGATGCCGCTGCTGAGGTTAGTGCCCTTCGGCGACAGGATGTAGTCCTCATGCAGAACGTGGCCCTTCACGTGTTCAAGGACAAAGTCTATGGTCAGAGTCTCCGTAGGGGCATGACCAAGGTGAGTCTGTTATGGAGAAGGGATGGGTCCGGGCTTTATTCGACGCGTGAGCTCTCCAGGCGCGGTCAGATGCACCCACAGTTACAAAAGGCGAAGCAAGTCAAAGATTGGGTGCTCAGATTCGTAGGAGCTGATGTTGGACCAAAGACAAGAGCTAGGAAAAAACGGGTTTCATGGGACAGACCACCAGATGATACACAATGAGGAGTCCTCGTACTGTAAGACCACTTTTATTAACCATTCTATGATATTAGACACTTATTACTACCAGCGCCAAATGCAACCGAGACAAGAGACGTCCTAGGGTATCTACGCAAAATTCCAATCGTCAAATTACGCTTCGATCCCGCGATCCATCTAGACAGGCACAGCAGGCTCGGGCTTTCTGTCCTCACCGTCGGGGCCCTTTTTGACAGACTTCCATTGGAAGCACAGGCAAGTAATCAGGGCACAGGCAGCACAAGCAAGAGAGATGTAAAAGGTGTCCCGAAGACCCTTCATGTACGCTTCGAGAACAGTGTCGAGCGCGTCGAGGCGGCCCATCTTTCTCAGAGTATCCTCAATCTCTGAAGCTCCAGTGTTGATGAAGATGGTCGGGTCGATGCCAATATCATCAGCCTTGAGTGTGTCAATGAGGCCATTTTGGAAGACAGTTTGGGACACAGCTACGAAGATGGCGCCTCCGAAGGCTTGTCCGAACTGCACAACAGCGGTGCCAACAGGAACCCATTCCTGAGGCAAGACAGTTTGGATGATAAGGACACCGATTTGGAAGCCTGCACCAATACCCAAGCCAGCGATGACTTGGTAGCCAAACCACTCCCCGAGAGAGGAATGAACGTCGAGGGTTGTGAGCATGCCGCATCCAATAGTGTAGAGAACCATGCAGGGGATGATGACATAGTTGTAGTAGCCAATGGCGGTGATGATACCTCCAGAGACGATGGAGCAGAGGACAGTAGCGAGGAGCAGAGGAAGAATCTTGATTCCAGCTTGGACGGCGCTAACACCCTGGATGGCCTGGAAGTAAAGAGCTGAGAAAATGTTAGTTGGGTAGAAGGCACAGGGCGGTGTGGGACTTACAGAGATAGTAGATGAGGGGGAAGAAGCCGGCACCAAAGAACATGGCAAAAATGATGGCGGACAAGGTGTTTCGGTTCTTGAACAGACGAGGGGGGAGAGTTCCCTGATCACCCTTCCATAATTGGATGCCGATGAAAATGGCAATCATGGCCCCAAAACCGCAGAAGAGACCGATGATGCGGGAGTTGCTCCAAGGATATTCGGCACCGCCCCATTGCAAAGCAAGGAGCAAGCAGACGATAGCAGGAATGAAGATTGCGGCGCCAGCAAGATCAAGCTTGCGAATGCGATCCATAAAGGTCAGGTTGATTGTGTCCGAGTCGTTGCGGTTAACATGAACGAAGAAGAAGACAATGAGCATGGCCACGCCACCGATGGGAAGGTTGATGTAGAAACACCATCGCCAAGTTGCGTGCTCGGTGAAGGCACCTCCAAGAAGAGGACCAGCGACGGAAGCGATACCCCACATGCCACCAACGAGACCAAAGGCAAGAGGGCGCTTCTCAAGAGGCACTGGAGCTGTGGTTAGTGATCGTCGTTGAGATAGTTGAGTTATCTGAACGTACTGATGAGGGAGAGAATAACGATAGATCCAGAAAAGAGACCAGCCGTTCCAATCTAAGGGCGCTGTTAGCAAGGGATCGTGGGAATAGTGCAAAACAACCTACTCCCGCAATGGCTCGGCCGACAATGAAGGCGACAGAAGACGGCGCAACCGCAGAGATCAAACTTCCAATCTCAAAGATGAAGACAGCAGCGAGATAGGCAATCTTGACATTGAAGTACTTGTAGATAGTTCCGTACATGGGCTGCAAAGCCGTGGTGGTAAGAAGGTATGAAGATCCATACCATCCAATATCCTTGACACTCTGGAACTGCGCTGTGATGGCGCCGAGTGCGGGAGCGATGATGGTCTGGTCAAGAGCAACGAGAAAGATGGCGAGACAGAGAGACGAGATGATGAGGGTAAGCTTTGCAGCGCCAGGATATTGGGGCTGCTCATCAGCGGCATTGTTGTTGCTGCCAGTTACAGAGCCAGCCTGTGGCTCCTTGTTGTCGGCTGAAGTGTCGAGGATGTTGTTGGATCCAACTTCGGTCTTGTCATCGGACGAGAGACGAGTCTCTTCGACCATTGTGTTGGTAGCCATGATGATGTTCCAAAATGAAGCTGTTGTAGAGAGAGAATAATAAGAACGAATAGAAGAACTGGAATATGCTGATGTAGGAAGAATCAACGGTAGCGTAAGGTAGGCTGTTATGGAGAGTGCAAACGCCCCCCAGGCAACCAAGCGTGATTGTTTCGAAAGGGGAGAGAGAACAATGCAGCCTTCCAGTATCTGTTTGCTTCTTCCGTCGTTTGCAAGCAAAGGGTGAAGATAGGTAGCTTGTGGAAAGAAAAGGGCATGGAGATGGATGAGCGAAAGATAATAAATAATTAGCTACATACGTCAGTATCAGTCACTGGCACAGTTGATAGGTGCCCTTCCCATGTGATGGATGTGGATGGATGCGAAAATCAAGCACTTCACGCTTATCCCCCCTAGTTAGTCTCATCTCGTGGAAAACCCAAAACATCGAAATATCCGAGTCCGCTAATAGTATTGGGCGTGATTACGATAAACCAAATAAACGTCGTGGAGACACGGCAAGGCATTCGTCCGTGTACCGGCCGGCGACAGCTGCAGCCAGTCAGCAGCCAAAGACATACACGATCAGCGCCTTTGTCCCGTGTTCTCCAGTATAATCGGGCTGACTCTGGTTGCGAGTTTGATACGATAGGCGAGCTGAAACTGTCATGCACTCGCGTGGGTCGGACAAATCACCAAGGCCGATGTCCGAAGGGTGGCTGGCTTATTGGAAGAGTCATCATTGATTTGGGTCTGTCTGTCTGTCTGTAAATTTGTGAGTGCTCTCACGTTTGACTCTCCTGTATCACAAGGACTATTGCTGCACGGTGGTATCAATGACCCGTTGTACAAACTCCAACTCTTGATCTATTCTCACTCATGAATGCTCTCTTCTC
This sequence comes from Fusarium gaditjirri, assembly GCA_013266175.1. Taxonomy (NCBI): domain Eukaryota; kingdom Fungi; phylum Ascomycota; class Sordariomycetes; order Hypocreales; family Nectriaceae; genus Fusarium; species Fusarium gaditjirri. Next base: position 8,417 of record JABFAI010000434.1, read on the forward strand.
GTAAACCTCTACGAAAACCCTTTAATGACATCTCCACAAGGCACACGCTAAAATACAAGCTCGATCTTTGACTCCCGGTCCAGTGGCAGAGATCCCGTGCCAAGGGCTGATCTCCCATTCTCAACGTGGTCTCGACCGCTCTCTTCTGCCCCGAGATTGGCTCGCTCGCTCGCTCAAATTTCCTCTTGTAAAAAAGCTGCCCCGTTTCATATGGTCAGATCCACTCTAGGAGTGCATTTTCGGATACAAGTGAATTCTCCGTATCTATCTCCGGGTGCCTTCGGATCATAAGAATCTCTGGCGGACATACACGCGCTTTGTTCGAGGCCGACGACCGAGTGGACGGACGAAAAAGAATCTGCTTCTGATTTGACTTTGACTCCATCCTTCACACACGTTTTACGTTGCACGTTAGACCGGTAACGCCCTTGCATTGTATTACCAGCCGTGAAACCTTGTCATTTCCGTATACGTAGTCAGGGCCTATGCACAGCATCTTGTCATACAGGCTTCTTCTAACTGTTGTGAACAGTGATAAATCCTACACATGCATTTTATGAACAAGCTGACATCAATAATCGTAATCTACGTGGTAACCTCATTTATAACACCCACCATCTATCTGGCCCTCTAACTAATGCTTTCATTGCTGACTTGATATGCGTAAATTTGTATATAAAAGCTTATGCTCGCTCTTCGGACTTCTCTGCGCTCGTGTCCTCTCCGGGAACCCACACCAAAAGTCCTTCCTCGTCGATCTTCATCCCTTCTGTCGGTATTATGCGTAGCACTTTTTGGAAATACTTGTCTCGTACCGTCAATTTCGGCCTTATCCATACTCCGTTGACGTGCGGTAACAACCGATAGGTCGTTGTCCGCCTCGACTGCGGTAACAGGTTCAGGGTTGTCTGCTTTGAACCTGAAAAAGCAAAGTCCTCACTCGGTTCCATGCTGAGACCAAAGGTGAGGAAGTGATTGGAAGGATTTTCGACTGTCATGTCCAGTTGCATCAGCCCCGGCATGCCATCTTCTGTCTTAGTGGCGCGATACACGGATGCCAGCACTCGTGGCTCTGTGCCCAAAACCAGATATTTACCAACGGGCATGGTTGTTGTGTTGACGGCTCCGTCGCTGCGGTTCTGACGTTGCCATCGAATGGCAAATGCCAGTTCGAGGGTTACAGGGTGTCGATCTTCCATCGTGAGCTTCTGGGCTATCAGATCGAATTGTGCCTCGTGCATCGTTTTGGGAGCAACAATGACCCCTTCTTGTGACACATTCGGTCCCTGGCTCACGTTGCACCTTGCACCACCAACGCATGAGACCACAGTGAGATCCATCCCAAGCACCTTCAAGTCTTCTTGGGCAAATGAGGCATAGTGGCACAGTAGGCACCACTTCTGCGTGAAGCCTCGGGCAACACCGTCTTCCGTGTCTCCCAGTCCCTCAGAGTCAAATAGACTCGGCCATGGTCCAGGGTGAAGTCGTGGAACTAAATCGTAATTTGCCTCAAATGCATTCACAACGTTGAGCTGAACTGTCAGTAACTGCATGATCGGCGTTGCAACGTCTGAGTCTAAGTGGTACGACGTCTTCAAGTGCAAATCGAATGTCGTGGGGCCTGGTGCTGGCTCTATATGAAGTACCATCTTGACTGATGCTGTGCTCTTTATGGCACCCAAGGGAAGTCCCAAGATTTTGGCCTCCTCTGTGGTTGCTTCGGTGCTGCCCACATTACCTTCCGTCACCACTCGGATTGCCGGTATTTCTTTTCCGAAAAGGTGAATATCCAGTTTAGCAGTAGCAGATTCGTCTTCGGCATTGATCAACTCGACCTCCAGCTCGATGGCCTCGTTTGCGTAGTACTGGGCTGAGGGTTCCAAGAGTTTGATCTCCATCTTTGGCGGCCGAGGCTGTATAAGGATGGTGCCTGCTTCTGGGCGGCTACTTCTGGGCTTTGATGAGCCCTGGATGTACCAGCCAACAATGGGATCTGTATCGCGAATTCCAAGTCTGGCGTCAAGATTGAAGCTCGCATTGCTGTGTGAGAGCGTCACGGATGAGGCCGTAGCAGTTCCTGGCTCCCTCAAAGGAATTTTCATTTCGAAGACTCGAGTTTGGCCAGGCCGGAGGGTCAAGTTGGAAGTTCCTTTGAGCAGTGATGGCAATTCATCTTCGGACCCTTCAGCATAGTCTTCCGTCAGCGATAAGGACAGAATAGAGATATTGGAGGTCGATGGCGAGTCCTCGTCCTCTGAAGCCCCTTGCTCTAGTAATATCGGTCTGAGACTCCCACTGAACTCAACCTTCAATGACTCAAATGTGATCGGGGCAGCATCGAGAAACGTGTGCGAGGTGAGCGCAAGCTGTGCGGTACATGTCTCGCCAGCCTTGCCCTCTTTATTCCGAAACACGAAAGACGCTGAAATGAACGAGCCGGTCTTGTTGTCGCTTAGGCTAATTGAGGGCTTCTCCTCTGCTGTAATTCCTTCGAGTGATCTGGTAATGTCGTAATGCCACTGCGGCTGCCGCGAGAACTCTGGTCATGGTTAGAAATATTACAGGCGAGATGACGAGCCGAAACTCACTATTGCTCATGAGCTCCCAATCCGCAGCAACCACTAGATCTGCACGACGAGCTCCTACAGCGATTCTTCGCAAAGTCAAACACAGGTCCTCTGATATATTGAGCCAACCCTCCGATCTGAACGCCAAATCCTCCCAGAATGGTAGCACGGTTTCCACAGCATCGTCCCATTGTTTCATATTGGCGAACTCTCTTGCGCACTCTAACGATATCTCAGCTGTTACGCGATTTTGCTTTCGAGCTCGAAATTGTGAGCTTGCCGCTTTGAGACAATCAATGACCAATTGCGCATGATTTACTCCTTGACCTGATATTGGGTATTCTTGGTACGGCTCTGGACACATATATGTATCGTATGCGAAGGCCTTGCTGGCAACCGCTGATGCGGGAGTTGTATCTGGCGAATTCCTATCCTCCTCGGGCATCTGATACGCAAGCTTCCGGCGAGTGACAAGATGACGTGCCGCTATGCGATACCAGTAGCCTGTATGGTGCAGCAACTCCCATGGTGACACTCGCTCGCCTAGGACAGACTTGTCCGGCGGGACAAACAGGGCTCCCGTTGCTGGTGCCAAAGCTGGCAAGCCTACTCTTTCAATCAGATTTGCCATAACTGTAGCCCACCGAGCTTCCCAGGCCTGCCATCCATAGTTATTGGTCCCTCGTCCGCGTCGATCGACAAAATCGGCAATCCGCTCTCGATGCGAATGCCATATTCTAACAGCCAGCGTAGTTTGGCCCAGCCACAAGTGACATCTTAAGCACCGGATGGCTATGACATCCGCCAACAGCCGGGCCTCATTCCAGCGAGGGCTCCAACTGGGGATTATGTCCAGCACATCCTGTCCAAGAAGTACCTCGTATGCTTGTTTAAAAAACTGCAGCGCTGCATCTGTCTCCTGTCGGAATTCTGCAAATATGGCTGACTTGAAATCGTATCTGAAATTCCAGTCTGGGAGTGAGAGGGTCTGGGATGTCCCGGTCGTAGGTGGCACGGTCGGTTGAGGTGCTATTCCACGCGATCGCTTCTTCCTGGCATGTCGACCAAGATCCCGGTAGTATTCCACAGCTGAAGTGTAAAGCACGCCCAGGACATTGTCAACAACCTGTTTTAAATCGTCCTGCGACTCCTGTGATGGGATGTAAAAGACCGACTTGGGGTCCAACGCTGTCCCTCTCCGTATGTTCTCCAGTCTCTCTTGAATCCCTTCGGCCAACGACAGAGGAGCGCCATCGCCGTCCGCAAGCAGAACAATAGCTAGCCGTGTTTTGTATCCTGAGCGCAATAAAGCACTCTTGAGATTGTTGATATCGGACTTAATATGGTTATCTTGAAGCGTCATGGAATTCGTGTCATTCGTGAGGGGGTAGAAGCACAGGTACACGCTAGGAACGAGGTCCTGGTGCTTCTTGATCCATTGCGCATCAATATGGCCATCCGGATATAGTGCCGATACTGGACTGAGCGGGGAGAATGGCGAGTGTAGAGTCGGGTGTTCGCTGAGCGGTTCGATGCCTTCAGGGAGACGAGCTCGACGAGGTGGTAATAGAAACGACTGTCCCGCATGTTAGAACAAGGCTTTGTGTAGCACCCCGCGCAAACCTACTCTTCCTGTAGTCCTAATGCGAAATCTATATGGCTCATTTCTCTCGAAGGCACTCCATGACTTTGCGCTCGCATCGACATCTTTGAAGTATTCCGCCAAAACCTCTGCTTCCTCGCCCCCGACAGGTGGTAACTCTGATCGGAGAAGGATGCTTTGTTCCTTTAGCTCTGCGCTCAATGGGAGCTCGTTCGTCTCGGAGTTAAGACCAGCAGCCACTAGAAGGGGGACATTGTGGTCCAAACTTCCCGTCGGATACCCATCCATGGTGGATATTTTGAGATGTCTAAGGCATGAGTTCGCGACGGACGGCGAAGGTAAATTGAGCTTAGAGCTGATGTCGCCAAACGACGTTAGCCATCCTTGTCCATCGCAAATGCCCCTCGTTTAGGTAGTGTAGTAGCAGTCCACTTACATGACTCAAAGACATGGAACAAGAAGCTTCCCAGCGATAATATGCCGCTTTTTGAACGTATAAGAAGTAGAAGAAATATTTTCAAACTTTTCAAGCACTTTTCGAATCAAATTGACATCATCATTTGCCTAAAAGCTGTCCCAGCAGCGATCATGAACGCTTGGCCGTTAACGGCACCCCTGCAACACATCGGTAGCTCCTCCGGAACCGGAACAACGCCAACCGCCGAATCTCCAAAACTTCAAGATTCGACCTTGCGAATGCGACGCCAGCGCCAAATGACCTCGGAAATCCTCCATACGCACCGCCTCCCACCAACCAATTGTTCAATAACGAATCCGATTGTTTCTGTCTCTAATTTCTTGCCATGAGGCCTACACAAGCCCTGTCGGTCGGCCGATACCGCCACCTCAGACTCACAACCAAGGATGTTGGAAAGGGCTTCTACAAGGGTAACCGCACTGGTTCCATGGGTCGACACACAAAGTACGGAGGTTACGTTATCGAGTGGAACAAGGTCCGGACATATGCTGTGCCGCCGCTGCAGGATTTCAAGGTGAGGATGAACTGTTGGTGACTAGGGCGAAAGACTAACCGTGGTGGAATAGCTTACACCCTTTGTGAGTCGACAAGTCAAGGCAGAGCCTGGTGACTATAAGGGCCTCGACAAGGGTCCCCAAGATCCTTACTTCTACGTTGAGCAATGGAAACGGTTCAACGGTGTGGATTAAACGAACAAAAAACGGCGGTCATAGAATTGAATGATTTCTCGACAGAAGGCGAATCTAGAATGCCGGCTGGAGACTTGGGAATCTAGCAAGGCTGTATATACCCGTGTACATTGTACCACCATGTATGATTATGGACTCATTCGATCAATAACGAATATAAAAAACACTTGAATTTTCTATCTTTTGTGGAATAATGATTATGGATCTTGATTACAAACGAAACGCAACGATGATAACGAATGTGCTTTGACAAGGGACATCCTCATTGAACAAAACTGAACAATTGACTGTATCCAACCTTGCGCCAAAAAGAACTCCTTTTTTATGAATCCTCCTCTTTCTTGACTCGGGGCAGCTCCTCTTGAGCCGTGACAAATGTGTCTAAACCAGGCCGCTCCAAAGGCGTAGCAACCAAGCCTGGTTCGTCGTTTATGCCGTTCTTCTCTTTTTCAGCCACATTCTCTTCGTTCTTCTCGGCTGGTCCTGAAACCTGGATATTTGGGCTCATGGGCCTCGAGGCGGGCATGGCTGTAACATTCGACTGCAGGGTCTTCATACTAGCAGTATCTGCCTCCCTTTTAAGGCTGAATGGGACTGCTGTGCCGTCGAGGAATGGCCGCTTGCCGGCAATCTCAATAGTTGGTGCATCTTGAGAAGTAAGCTGGGTTGACTGAGAAGGCTGAGTTGATTCATCATCCTGAAAGCTTGGACTCATTGGCCGTGAGCCTGGAAGTTGCGTGACGTTGGACTGAAGGGTCATCATACTAGCCGTCTCGGCATCCTTATTAAGACTAAACGGCAGTGCAATGCCATCGAGAAACGGTCTCTTACCAGCTACACCAGTCTCCGGCACATAGCCGGGACTGAGTAGACTGGGCTTAGCAGCTTCTTGCTCCTTTCGCTGCTCTATGAGATGAGCAACTGGCATATCCTCAGTAATGGGCTGGCTACCCGTCTGATTCTCGTCGGTGACTACCTTGGTGTGGGATCGGCTTCGTGCTCTGTTCGGCTGTGATCGTGATCTGTCTTGCCCTTCGATATCAGCAAAGGAGCGAGCTCCTTCGCCGTCAGCACCAGTGGCAACTCTGGTTTCTGGTTGTCCGGCTGCCTTCTTCTCTCGTTCGACTGTCATCTCATCGTGCTTAGAACCCCACAGTGACCACAATGCCAGACCCCAGCTCTTCTGTTGTTTCTTGCTTCCTTCCACCAGCTTTGAATCAACCCGCCGCCGGCCAGCCAATGCAGTTGGAGGAGGGCATTCGCCGGGACCATAATCATGGTAGCCAATGGCCATATCGCTCACTATCTTTTTGTGGACCTTGGCCTTGTTTGATGCATATCTATGATCCCACTCTTCTTTCTTGGCCAGCCATTTCTTAACTGTTCCCTCCTTTACAACTCCAACCAAAGCAGGGTCCATACAGCATGATGGTAACTCAGCCTCTGGGGCCAACGGGAGCGTAGCACCATGGCGAGTAACTCTTTGTCGAATCATGTGGTTCTTGAACGGCGGGAGAGGGTCACCAGCCTTTCCAACTTGACCAGACTCCGAGTGAAAGTCTGACTTTTCTGTTTCTGGGGTTTTGGGGTGGTTTTCTTTTGATTCACTATCGGACCCGGATTCAGATATGACTGAGATATCGTCATCGTCAAGAATTTCTATGCCGCGTTTCTGTGCTCGTGCGAGGGCCCATGCGCCAAACTGGGCAACAGACCTGTACATGTATTTCGCAGGACGAGTGAAACTGAGTGTTGGTGCCACATGACAAAGGTCATCCCAAACTTGGAGCTGGACATCAGTGGGCTTGTACTTTTGCAACAATTCTTTGCCTTCTGGGGTAAGAGCTTCTTCCGGGGGCGCATATTTCTCAGGATTGGCACATTTGTGAGCCAAGAATATCTGCTCATCTCGTAGAATCTCCCCTTCTCCGACCATGATCAGAAGTGGAGGAAGACCACCTAGTGTTGGTTGCATGACTGGGCTGACAAGAGGATGTGCAAGAAGCTCATTGGTGGTATACATCTAAGACTGTCAGTTCCTGGTCAAAGTCATCTTCTACGAAACCTACCTGAATCTGGTCTTTTAGCTTGACGAGTTGGCCATCAATGGTGACAGAGAGGAGCTTTTCAGGGTTGATAGGAATCCCACCATTGATCCACTCCGATCTTGATGAAACATCTGACGGCTCTTTCTTTGCAACTGGCGCTTGCTGCTTCTCCTTAAGTTCATGCTTGCCAGGTGTCTTCTTCCCGTCGTTCTTCTTTTTCAATGCCTCTTCTCTCAACATCACAACATCGTCCTCGTTCGGCGGTGGCCATGCTTTGGAAGGCTTGTGGTGAAAACCTGCCTGTGGTATATAATCAAAAGGGGCCTCGCCCGCAACGCTGGGGAACGAGTGTGTCAGGTCAACCCACGGGCTGATGAGGATAGCACCAGCAGGCAACGGGAGCCCTTGATCGCGTAAAACACACAGAAGAGACATGACCATTCCGCCGCCTGCAGAGTCTCCAGCCAAGACAATGGTCGTTGGATCTTGAACAGTAAGCAGATAGAGGTAAGCTGCGAGACAATCGTGAAGGCCGCAAGGGAAGGGAAACTGGGGTGAAAGGCGATATCGAGGCGCGAAAACGCGTGCTTTGAGCTTTCGAGCATGCCGCTGCATTTGATATCGATGTTCATCAACACTGCCAAAGTAGTATGCGCCTCCATGGATATACATCATGACGCGCCGCGTCTTTCCTCCTTTCTGCTTTCGCTCGTAGGCGTCTGCACGCATCTCAATCCATTCCGCGCCGAGAGGAGTCGCAGGTTTCCGCCATTGCCACCACTTCTCGCCGCCGACTTGCTTGATACCGTCTGGACCAAGCTGCTTCTGCAGAAATTCAGCTGCGCGTGTCAATTGGTCCTCGGAGATGGTGACATCTTCGACTTTGACCCATTGGGGATGCGGTACCCATTGCGCGGTGAATGCTTGGAGTTCTTCAACTGTGTGGTGTGATGCATACTCGAGGAACGATCGGATCAGATGGAGACCTTCATCGTAGGAGAGATGTGCAGTTGGACGTTGTCGCAAGGGCTTCCTGTTGAAATACTAGAGGTTGAAGTTAGTTTCCTGCAAAAAAAAGAGAGCAACCTCAAAGCATCAGAAGAATTGGCATTCGGCCCTTCTAATGGCTTAGAGGTACTAGGATTACACAAATGATGAAAGTACCTACGTACATGAGAGAACAAAGTCGAGACGACAGTAGGCGTCACAGCGAATGACACCGAAGTGGTGTTGAGCGAGTTCATGGCTGTCTGTCACTCACTCGAATCACTGAGTACTTGGATACACAGCAGAACAATCAGTGGCTTGAGGCTATTAAAGATGCGCCATGTGCCATGGCATGGAAGAGTTCGGTTCAATTCAGCTGGGCAACAGGCAGTTGAACCCAAGACCTAACCAATTGCTAGTAGGGGTCTCATGATGTCATTCTTTGATGAGACGCAACCAATTCCTACCCCTGACTCCACGAACCAGGGATGGTTGATGGCTCGACGGACATAAGCCTTTATGCTGTAGAGACGAAAATGCTTAGGCAAGCTTACGATAACCAGGGGTACTCTAGAATGGCCTCAAGAAGCCTTTGATCAGTTTATTTCGTACATAGACCAATTATCCCAAGTCTTATTGCTTCCATTCCTATAGAAATGGGTCGTGTCTGTCTGCCTTCCGCATGCAGCGAGTGAGTCGTTGAATGAAACCTGGCTTTCATTAAAAGATGGCCTGTGCTTTTGGTTTGTGGGGAGATTTGCAGTCAAGAATCAAGGTCAAGGGACTGAAGAGCTATTCAAAGCACAATACTCCGTATAGAGCTAGAAACTTGGTCGAACCAGAAAACATCGGTAATACTAAAACCTTGCCAATTCTTATATTGCATTCATTACACTTCTTGTTAGACAATGCACTTGTTATTATTACTAGGGACAAGCCAAAATTAGATCGCTCCCTAATGATCAAGGGACACGCAGGATTGAATATGTGGGCCGCTGCTCTGCGCCGCAGCGGGTCTAATCGATAAAACACCAAATTTTTTTATGTAGAGCCATCTTCTTCAAATTGCCCCTCCAAACCCCGCCAAAACTATCACCACAATCATGGCCTCTACAGAACCCGCACAGCTGCCTCCAGCGGGTGAGTCTAAACGCTGACTTCAAACATTCAACACCAACTGATCTGAATCTTCTAGCTGAACGCCAATCCGAGTTCGAGCAAGCCGTCGCATATGCCCTTCACCTATGGCCTGCCCTTACACTCTCAGTCCAGAACGGCTGGGGTGGTCCCGACTCTGCCGACAAGCGCGATTGGTTTGCCGGTGCCGTTGCCGACCTCTTTCCAGAATATACCGATGCTCCTCCCAAGAATGGAAAGGTTCCCGAGGATCCTGATCTAGAAGAGGTTGAGACTGTCCTGCTCCAGATCATGGTTGACGAGTTCGAGGTCAACGTCGACGACGATTCCGGCACAGAAGTTGCTGGTAACATCCTCCGTGCTCGCGCCAGCTGCACTCTCGGAACCTTTGACGAGGTCAAGGCTCTGCGCACACGCTGGTTGAACCGCAAGGGAACAAAGGTTGAGGGCATCTTCAAGAAGGCTGAGGATGCCGATCAGGATACAGACTGGGAGAGCGATGAAGACGATTCAGAGGATGACGAGGGTGGCGCTGATGTCGAGATGGATGAGGCCCCCCCTCTGGTTGCGGTTCCTAAGGAGAAGCCCCAACCTCAGGTCGATGATGATGGCTTCACGATGGTCACTAAGAAGAAGAAATAAAGGCAACAAAGGCAAAAAATAACAAAATGGGGGGAGAAATGAAATTTGGAAACGAGTTTATGGTGTTAATACCCGCAGGATACAGGTTCTGGTCTTTCAACATGCCACAAGGGTCTCACTAATTCCGAACGCCAAAATGGACAGCGACAATCCCATCCTCTTAAACATATAATGGACTTTCCAACGTCTATTCCCAGTCCTCATCGCTATCTGAATCGTCGTCATCACTATCATCCTCTTCATCGCTGCTCTCTTCCTTCTTCCTGGCGTCCTTGGGATCCTTGGGGCTATTGGGAGTCTGTGTTGTCTTGCCAGATGCCGCACCGACAACATCGTAGCTAGCCTCACTATCCGCCTGTGACTTCTCGTCGTTTGACTTGCGGGGCTCGGTTGGCTTCAAGAGAGTTTTGGCAGGTTGGGTAGCGGTGGCAGTGGCAGTGGCGGCAGTGGTGGAGGGGGCAGCAGGGATAGTCTTGGGCTCGTCCTTGGGTTCAACCTTGGGTTCAACCTTGGTCTTAGCCGCGGGTGTACTGGTATCATCGGAGGCGTCAGAGTCATCCTCGTCGGAATCGTCATCACTCCAGGCAACATCATCCTCAGCGGAGGCAGCTGTCGGTTGTTAGCAAGGCACTGTTGAAAAGCCAATTGACTCACCCTTAAGAAGATCTCGTCGTCTAGCATCAGCTGTCTCAATACCATGACGGAGGAAATAGTAGCGCTTCCAGAAATCAACGTAGGGAACCTGGTCAGGAACCAACCTCTCCATAGTAGCTCGCAAGTCGGGGAATTTTTGTAGATCATCTTTGATTTCAGGTGTTTTCTTATCAGCATCAAAATCCTTTGACCACGCTGCATAATCAGCACTATTGGGATCTTTTGTGAAACTCTCCGTTGATGTGTGAATAACGTGTAGTTGAGCATCAAATCTCGATGTATGAATCACACGCTTGCCTTGGGCATCCTTACTCTCGAAGAGAACAGTGCCACTCTGGTCGGATTCCTGTGGAGGTGCAATACTGACGGCATCACGAAGGAAGTTCCGGACATTGCCGCCAAACTTGATAAGGGCCTCATCAGCGGCATCCTCGGCTTTTTGGAGATCCTTTAACCTCTTGGCGGCTTCAGCTCTGAGACGAGCCAGGGTGTTCTCGGACTGCTTGGCCTCTGATGAACCATCCTGTGATGCCCTAGGTGTGGTGGCCTGATCATTTTCACCGTCCCTGGAGCTTTCGCCTCCAGTCACGGTGTTGATTGAGAGGTTCCTCGTATGGCTTAGAATTGTTGATCGAAGGCCAGTAAGTCCCTTTGATGCATCTTCACCTACTTCCGCCAACTCCTTGGAGGCTTGTGTATATACTGATTCGCCCTAAGCATGTTAGACGGGCAGGGTTCAAGAGCTGAGACCTCATACCTGCTTCACAACATTGCCAAGGAAACCGCCAATCCTGGCACCCCATGGACTGTTGGAAAAGGCCTTATATGCGTCTTGGAGGTCCTCATTCAACGTTGACTGAGGCTGAGGACTCTTTGGCTCCTCCGTCTTCTTAGCGTAGCCATCTTCTGTGATATGATCATAAGCCAGATCCATGGCGGCTCGCTATGGTATCGTTCTTAAGCCGATATGAGTCAAGACTGTGATTTAAGGCCCTAGTACGAGACTTTTGAGTCTTTTAATCCGTTAATGGTTAATTTATTCGATATATCCAGTCGTCTTGATATCCCTTGGACTTGAGCCTCCTGACCGCACCTGTGGCGGGGTCCAATGGCTGTTGGGCACGGGCCAATGCTCACGTGAGCGTCCTTTGGCCTCCATGGCTCTTCGTTCTTCACTAGGTACCCTATAGCTGTTCCTTTTCTTGTTATTCCTAAGTTTTTACATCCTCTGTAAGCTGTTATTGCCTAGTATTTTGTAAGTTTGATTGCTATTTCTCCCGGTATTAATATTACGGGTTGCGCTTATTGTATAAGTAAATGTTCTTTTTTATAACAAGGTTTCTCGTATCTTATTACCTCTCTACGTAATCATTGAACCCCAGCACACTAACCTTAACTCGACTCCTTAACTTTACCGATGAGGAGCTCATCAACAGCATCAAAACCAAGCTCTATTGCCAATAACGACATGTGAAAGTTAATAGTGAAAACGGTTACTTGCCAAGTCTCATGATCATTGAGTTGCCCTTTCCGGCCTTGATCAAGGACCAGAGCAGCTGAAACAGAACGTTATTTTGAATTGACCTTGAGGGGTGCCCCGCAAGCAGGAGGGTCTGTTCGCATTCAATTACTTGGCGAATGCTTCTTAGTTGAGCTTAAACTTCCATTTCAGCTCACAACGCACACATTTGATCAGTCCCTGTCACCCAAACTGTCACTGACGTATCTATTGCGCAAGACAAGACTGCAGACCTGGGGCAACCCTTGTTTCAGGACCCTCAATCCTCAGAGAGAAGATGGTGTTAATACCCTTAGAAAGTCTTCAAGGATGGACCCTTGATCCGTCATATTCCCGAACTCTATCTTATCGAAGTTACTACATTGCACCCACCCGCGGTTATCTATGATATTGTGGCATGTTTATCCTCAGGCAACCGATGGCAATGCCTTGTTTACCAACGTTGACGTCGACGTATCTCGATCGTCGGCTTTACACGGGCAGAATTTCCGTCCAAAAAGATCAGTTGACCCCGATCGCGATCTGAGAAAAAGCCTGGAACGAGCCACAGCAGACGCCAAAATGCAGCCCTAGGAGTTTGGATTGGCTCCAGCAAAAGGGGCATCGGATTGGCTTTGATCTTGTATCCTCACAAGACGTGCTTTCAACAAAGTCATGCTGTCATTGTGCATGAAGACATGTGGTTTTCAGCCAATAATATAACCGTCCCTGAGCCAGGGGATCCATACTGCCAATCCTCTAGCTTGGAGCCGCAAGTTACCTGCAGTGATCATCCAAGCTTCCCGTTCCTCGGTCTATTATCATCCAATGATATCGAGGGAGTCACAAGTCAGTCAAGATCACTCCCCGGATCGAAACAATAGTGGGCTTTGCAGCGCTGGTCAATCATCTTGGCTTTTGGTTCCAAAATGGACAGTCCCATCCTTGCGATGACGTAGTCTGATATGCAGCTTCGCAATCCAGACTCTCCAACACCACAACTGACGTCACACACGATCGCGATCTGAGAAGCAGATGCAGCACCCCTCCTCACATAAGTGCATTTTGCTAGAGAAGCCACAGTGATTCAGTGTGGAGAGCTATCAGGAGCTACCTCCGGAGTTCTCTTCTGCCTCCTCCTTGCCCTCGCGTGCCTGCATCTTCAAGGTGAATCACAGGCAAGCAACCGTCTCTCCAAGCACTACTTAAACCCCTTCTTCTCCCACCTCAATCTCTTCATCCTTCATCATCACACACTCTCATCTTCAATCAATACAAACACTCACAAACAACAACCAACCCAAACCACCAAACACTATCACAATGGAGTCCCTTAAGCAAGCCGGCAACTACGTCGCTGAGACCGTTCAGCAGGCCACCTCTGGTGCTTCCAAGGAGGCCAACAAGGAGGTTGCTAAGGACGGCAACGTCCCCATCTCCACCCGGTAAGCACCTTTCTGTCCAGATAACTCACGAGTGCCTCACGGCCTCGACACCACGTACACATCTTGCTCCTCGCTTAAGCTCACTCAACACCTTTTCACCTCATGGTAATACCATCTTGCTAACATATATCCGCAGTGCCACCGCTGCCAAGGATGCCCTTGGTGACAAGATTGACGAGACCACCCACGACAAGAAGGCCGACGTAAGTCCCTTAATTATGATCGATTGGATTATACGAGACTAACCAAAACCCACAGGTTCACAAGGAGGCGATTTGAGCGGAATAAACTCGTCACCGTATCTCTGATCGACATGAATCGGAATGGCGTTGGAAGGGAATAGCGTTGGGACTACATAGGCTGTATTTACCTACACCTAATACAAACAGTCAAACACTAAAACAACTAGAAAGGGCAGAGTGAAGTGACCATATGGTGATCCGGTCCTCATAAACATCTATTGCTTAATAGGAAACGGGTTTCTTGATCTGTTCTGATAAGATATGCTTTATAAGGCTATAAAAGTAAATGTTCTACTAAGCAAAAATTGCATTTTGGGAAACATTAAGACTATATCTGGATTGAAGCCATCCCACACTAACGAATTGTGTTGACTGATGTGGTATGTGTTGCATTGCGGCCTTGTACCAATAGAGGTGAGGCTGTCTTCTGCGTAAAATATGTAGCTGAATGGGAGAATGAAATAACTTACTAATATTCTCTATCACTTTAATTCATATCTTAGCAACTTTACAGCCACAGACAACCGTCCTGGCCTTTATTGATGTCAATAGACAACTTCTGCCCAGTAAGTCATCATTATTGATCTCCATCAAGAGTTCCAGCGATATCAGAGCGTGAAAATAAAATACTCAACAACTCTACTAAGTTTATCCTAAGATAACCTACATTGATCCTAAACTTCCCAAAGGTTTCATAAATTATCCTAAGTTTAGATAAATACTTTTATCTCCTAGGATGAAATTCTTGAGCTTTTCTTCATATCTCGCTGTATCAAGCTTCAGAGAAAAGTGGCCTTCAATGTGAAACGGAAGGCGAAGTATCGCAATTGACATAACTCGGATTTAAGTAAGAGAGCAAGGTTGCACAAAGAATAATATTCGGAATGACCGCAAGTCTCTTCATCGATGCTGAGCTGAGGGGGAGGTCGGTCTCTTCGTGGGAGGATAAGCTAGTGCTTGAGAGACAAGGGGAATCTGCCGTGGGGAACCGCCAGGTACTGGAGATCCTCAACGTTATTGTGGCCATCACCCAGCATTCGCTTCCCTCGGTAGAAGTGGTATCCGTTGGGAAGTATGCACATCTTGTCGAGCTGGGGAAGATGGCGAATCATATCGATGACCAGAGACTCGAGGAAACTGACCTAAGTACAGGACATCTCGAAATATTCACATCCGCACATACTTGGACGAGAATCTATGCGTTGTTCGCTTCACCCAGCATCGAATAATATACAGTTATAAGTTGAATACTATAAGGTGGCCGCCGAAAGCACAGATATACCGACTCTTTGGCGCCTGCTCTCCAGGTGACAATGATGGTGAGATACAAAAGAACTAGAAGAATATGTGAGAAGACTGAGCGAAGAGGAGATATTTAGAGTAAATGAGAACAGAGAGAAGAGGCGTGGGAGTCAGTGAAGAAGTTACCAGAATCTTAGCTCACCAAGGGGGATAGCAAAGGCTGGCAAGCAATATATACCTACGCAAACAGTTTGCAAATATCAAAAGCTATGTTAAGCATTCCACGAGCAATTAGTGTTCCTCTATTAGTTCTCATGGCTGCTTTCATCTTTAGTAACAAGAAAAGATGACTAGAAATTTGGTTCACAGAGCTATATATCTCGCATTTACGGGGGTTTAAGGCATAACCGGTATTTAACCTAAATAAAAATCGGCTTACTACTTACTGGGGTGCTACTGAACGAGAATGATATGCTAAACGCTCACACTAGAAGCAAAGCATTTTCTTCAAGATACCTTTCAGATCGATCTCTGTGTGAAATACTGAAAATATTGGGCAAATCAGAAGTTCAAACGTTTTGCTGATCAGCGGCGATTAGTATCTTGAACGGTCAAGACGTTGTCATCCTCAGCATACGCGTCCACCTTATACTTGGCAAACTCGCGGGTTGCCACATTGTTAGCAAACAGAAGATCAAGCTCTTCAAACGTCTTGTTCTTGGTTTCAGGAAGGCGGAAAAACGTCCAAATGAAGAAGACAAAAGAGCAACCCCCCCAGAAAAATCCCGTTTTACCAGTTTCCTGCAGTTGGGTTGAGCATATAAGGGTTGACAACATTGCAGATGATTTGAGCGATGTAATAGGCTATTCGGCTGACACAAACAGATTTGTTTCTCAGTCTGGTTGAAGAAACTTCCGAGATGATTGCGTAACAAACAGGTCCAACAGTCATGTAATACACGCCTAACCATATGAGCATCATACTGGCTTGCGCGTAGTTTCCTGCCTGAGAGTCTCCAGCACCGACGCTGGTGAACCCAACAATCATCAACACAGCCGTGAGCAAGCCAAGACCCCAAAGATACAGTGTACGTCGGCCCAGAGGAAGAAGCCACCAAGATATGATTGTGCCCACAGACGCAATACCAAGACCACCAACAGACATTCTGAAAGAAATGGACTCAGGTAAACCAGCCTGCACGAAGAAGAAAGTGGGAGTACCACCCATCGAAGACCCACAAAAAGGCTGGGCAGCAAAGGCCATGCAGGCGATCTCGGTTCTGCGTCGGTCAACCCCACGGAAGCAATCCAGATACGAAGTACCTTGATCGATGGACTTTTCTATCTCATTGGTGTGTATCATCATGGCTAGAGCCTGTTTTGCATGACAAGGAGTTGTTGAGGAACTTAGACGGGTGATTGATTTCTCGGCGTTTTCGTAATCGCCAATCCGGACGTAGAACCACGGGGATTCGGGAGCAAAGAAAAGGACGATGAATAAAGGAACAGGCCATGCCCATTGGATTGCGAAGGGGATTCGGTAGGACCAGTGTCCGGTTGTATTCGAGAAGCCTGCTTGTACTCCAGCCGAAATAAGCTGTCCTATGGCCCAACAGAGGTTGACATAGACAGTCAAATATCCTCTTAATGCCATGGGGCACACCTCTGATGCATATGCAGGAGCCATAGTGGCGAAAACGCCCCATGGGATGCCGCAAAGGAACTGGCCAACAAGTAGGACTGGCAGACTCGGTGAGAAGAAGGAGATAAAGATGCAGCCACAGATGGCAACCAAGGAAGTAAGAAGTACTTTGCGGTAGCCGAACTTGTATGTGAAGTAACCGTTGGCAAACGCGCCGATAATAGTCCCAACGCTCACGGCATTCGAAAGCGCATTCTGCCAGGAAGCTGTGATTTGCCAGCTGTCGGATTTGGGCTGGTAGCTTCCGTAGTGCTCTCGAAAGGATGGTTGGGCGAAGAAGGATGTGATAAGAACGATATCGTAACCCTCCATAATGATCGAGGTAGACAGAAGGACCGACCACATGACAGCCTTGGGATATTTCCGAATGGCCTGCAGCAATGTGAGGTTGTGTTCCTCCTCTGCAGCCTGCTTTGCGATGGATGTGTCTTTGGCCATGTCGTAGTTTGGCGCATGGTCATCTTCGCTAACCCTAGCAACCTTGTCGTCTGTGAAGGCAGCCATGATGCAGGAAGGTATGCAGTGAAGACCTAGATGTACCTGAGACCGGGATAAGACGACAGCAACTGGCTGTGGGAACGAAACAGGATCGGCGGCATGAGCTTCATTTATAGGGAAACACAAGAGACCACAGAAATTGGTCGCCTGACGAACCCCAGGCGCTTCGTCCCATATTGTCTATGAAAGTCCCGGTTTCTTGATGATCATCCGGGGATTGTGGGGGAGAACCCGGGGATATTCTGCCAAGGATCTCCAAAAGCTTATTGCTCTAGCTCGCGTTGAAGAATATGGGGTTCCAGTGGAGATATACACGGATACAGATCTCATGGTATTTTGATCCCCACCGGAGCTCTAAAGCAATTGAAGGTCCGGCGGGGGAGGGGAGACACTTTTGTCAATGTCACTGAAACTTTGACGACATTCAGCCTCGTATTTGGCTAAATAGCGGATTGCATTACTGCAACGTCGATGAGGGCCTCAGCCTGCATGTCTAGGTTGATCCCGGATTACGCGCATGAGGAAAGATATGCCTGCCGGGAACTTTGATCCGTTAACTATGATCAAACGTGTTGCCCATAAGATCTTTGTTTCGTTGTAGTAAAGTCGGATATTATTGGTGGCTGTGACGGGTGATAGTAGAATAAAAGAAATGATATCGGATGGAGTCGCAGTTGAGGTATTGGGATTAATTGAATTGAGACCGGCAAAGTAAACCTCAGGTACCTAGGCAGATCCCTTGTAGTCACATCATCACATGCCCGTACCTGCTGTAGGCCGACTTGAGATAGGTATCAATATACGGATGTTACTATAGGGAGCTGGCTCCTTTCATCTGCTCATTCGTGGATAATGCATTTTGAGGACAATGGAAAGTCAAGTCATCAATGCGGAACAAGAAAGATCCATCCCGCCACCTTCGCTTGTCTTACTCCGCACTGCAACATCCATGAAGCTCGCAACTATCGAACGACATTCATCATGAGAAAATGATATACGAATGATTCTCATCGAAGCGTCGTGAGTGTATAGAAAGATGGAGAGCGATGACGAGCCAGCACACTTGCAGTGTCACCACTGTAGGCGCATCTTCACGCGCCAGGAGCATCTACATCGCCATCTGAGAGTCCATACCCAAGAGAAGCCATTTTCGTGTGCAAAATGCAATAAGTCATTTGCACGGCTAGATGTTCTCCAGAGGCACGAAATCACACATGTTCTCTTAAACCCTTTAACGGCGACCGAGAAAGTGGCGATCAGAGCGTGCAAAGAGTGTGCTGCTGCCCGCAACCGTTGTTCAAGAGACTCGCCATGCACAAGATGCAAGGACAAGCGTTTGGATTGCATCTACCCTATGCCCAGGAGACGAAAACCTCAGCCTGTGCCCCAGAAAGAGAAGAAGAGGAGGAGAAGGAGGAAGAAGGGTTCGAATCTTCAGTCACCCGAACCATTACCCCCACAAAACTTACACGAAGATGCGGAAGGTGAAGATAGTACTCTGGCACCAGAGCCATTGGGAGCCGAGTCAGTGGAAACAGACCCGGTGGACATGGAACCAAGAGAAACAGAGCTGGCTATAAATAATAGCGGAATCAATGATGCCAACAACGTTTCTTGGAACATGAATGGTTCTAACACTTTCACGGTTCCGCCAGCAGACGGAACTTGGCCACCTAATGACGATCCAATTGCTGTTGCACCGCAACCAATGAACCCAATGTTCCAAATCGATGACATGGGAAGCTTTCAAGAAGTACCGGATATCACCACCGCTATCCCCAATATCAATTGGCTCTCTGACAGTCAATTTGCTCCGTTGTGGGAGAATCAATTGCCGAGTATCCCAGAAGGCCTTGGTTCAATGGCATACACGTTTCCTTCTGAACTAATCGGACCCAATCCTGTCACTTCTTGGGTCCCAGAGCAGTCCATGGACGTCAATATAAGCATCAATGGCCCGATGGAAACGCCAGCCATTGAACTGGATCAAATATACTATCCAACAGTTGTGGAAAGCCCTCACGATGGACAAGCGAGCAGTGTTAACGACTCTAATGCTACATCTTCAACCAATGGAGCCCTCTACGTGGATGGAACAGCAGCTAGAGCCCCATTTCGTGGCCAACTACTCTCCCAGCAAGTCAGCTTACAGGGCAATCGTCCTGAACAGGACCCCCGCCTCCCCGAAGTAGATGGGTCAGACTACAGTTATCTAAAATCCTTGGTAGCGAGTATGCGAGAATCCCCTGATAATACGTGTGTGCCAGAAGCTCTCTATTCCCGTCTATCGTCCGCGGTTCAAAATGAGATCGGGATCGATCCATCACTTGATCTGGACGTTCAGATCCCCCCTCTGGAACATATCAGGGGCTTCGTGCTGCTTTATTACCGATGCTTTCATCCGACGTATCCGTTTCTACAGAAAAACTCCTCCGTCTGGCAAGTTTCAGATAACTGGATCCTGTTACTAGCTGTAGCAACCACTGGCGCTCGATATGCTGGAAGTAGGTGGTCATCGGTTATGTCAGAACTTCTAGACAAGGCCTTGAAGCACAGGGTTGACTCCATAATCAAAGAGAACACCGGTAGTGCAAACGGCATTTGGGTGCCAGGAAGCTTTCAATCGCATGGCCGGATGGACCTCCAGACTCTTCAAGCAGCTATTCTAAATTTAATCTCTCGAATTCATAGCGGCCAAGAAGTCATGATGGACTGGGCTCTGTATCAAAGGCTCGCTCTCATAGAAGAATGCAGGACAATGGATCTACTTTCACAAACCCCACCACAAACTGCAGACACGCCAGTTCAAAATGGCGATGTAGCTGTCACAGCATGGATGCAAACTCAATCGAAGTTGCGCACTGGCTTGATGATTTGGGTAAGTTGAGCCCTGGCCTTCAGAAACACACTCTCATGATTATTAGGTCCTTGACACGATCATTTCTCATGAATTTAACTGCCCCCAAGTATTGAAAGTACACGAGCTTAGGACGAGACTTCCGTGCCGAGAGTCAATATGGAATCAACCAACCTTGGAACAGATATACAGTAGAGAGGCGCATCAGGGTTTGTATTCTGAGATCCAACCGACTGACATCCGGCTTATACTGACTTTAGAACATTCGGATAGTAACGGTACTCGAGGCCCTTCATCTTCTTTACATGGAAAAGCGACAGCCATCAAACTTAACGGAGTTTGGAAACATCGTCTTAATATATTCGGTTTGTGCGAGGACCAAAGAAGCAGCCTACCAGTATGGAACGGCCTTGTCACGATGGACCCCGGTTGCTCATGTTGAGCCACGAAAGGAATCGGTTTCTGTGGCTGAAACATGGCCACCAACTCTCGAAATGGTCACAAGATGGAGAAACAGTGCCTGCGACGCCTTTGATATCTTGCATTGGAAAGCTAATGGCAAAGCGGCTAATGCTGGTGGGACGGAGCACCCGACAATTCTTCACCTTCACCTTTCCCGGTTGTATATCTTGACCCCTACGAAGCATTTTCAGAAGGTCGCTACGTTTGCAGTCTTACGACAAAATGGCAATGACCTTCAGAACAATATGGAATACTCGGAAGCCTGTAATCACATTCAGCGCTGGGCCAACATCGACCAATACAAGGCAAGACTGTCCATAATTCATGCTGGCGCTTTGCTATGGCATGTCCGTCGATATAGTAACAACGACTTCATAGAGCCCCATGCTATTTACCTTGCTACCCTCTCGATATGGGCTTACAGCGTGTTCAATACCCCTAGGACTGAGTCCCAACAACAACACGGTGATGCAGTACCAAGGTCGGTGCCAGCTTCCGGGGAACGTGGATCACATGGATCGGTTGGAAATAATGAGGCCGAGAGCGAAGAGGAGCCAGATCCGACATTCATTCATCTAGATCGCCCTTGCGATGATGAAATGGTGCAAGTCTACATAAGTCGAGGGCATAAGATGGCTGGCCACATGCAGCGAGTTGGCAATATCTGCAGCCCCAATGCTCCACCGAAGATTCTCAAAGAAGGTATAAGGATGTTATCACATGCAAGAGCCAAAAACAAGGAATGGGGGATCGAAACTTCCTATGTTAAGGGTTTAACAAGCCTGTTACATGGTACCACCGCACAAGAAAACGAACGTGCAAGCGGAACACGTGTATTCTAATAACTTGTTCTCAACTTCCTCTTGTCATCTTGAGATGCCCGTTCTGTGAGAGTGCTCTACGTACCATGAACACCCAGCGCCCCGAAAGTCTCATGCTCCTCGAACAAATACTGGCATTTGAGTCAAAGGACAGTCAACGGTGACCGTGATTCCGGATTCGTAAGACTCATCACCGTTGAAAGAATACCATTTCTCTCCCTTTGAGAGCTTGGGAAGGTAGACTTCCGTCTTTGTTTGACCGGGTTTCAGTATAGGGCAGACCATATACTTGTCACCATAGAGGTACTGAGTCGAAATATCCCAGCACTTCTTATCGTCAGGGAACTCATAGAAAAGAGGTCGCATGACTGGTGTTCCCTTTTCATGTGCTTCTTTCATAAGCTTTCGAGTATATGGTCGAAGGTCCTCTCTGATCTTGATATACTTGACACAGATATCATAAACTTGAGGGCCATAGGACCAGACCTCGTTGGATGCTCCACTGCGACATGTCGCGCCGCCGGTCGTCCCTTGCTGTGGTTGCTGAGGTTCACGATCACCATGAAGCCTCATAACGGGGCAGAATGCGCCCCACTGGAACCACCGCACAAAGAGCTCTCTGAAGCCTTCGTCGTTGGGATCACCTCCATGGAATCCGCCGATATCTGTGGTCCACCAAGGTATACCTGAAATACCCATATTGAGGCCTGCGCATAGCTGGTTGCGGAAGCTAGACCATGAAGAAGCAATATCTCCGCTCCACACAAGAGCTCCGTACTTCTGGCTGCCAGCCCAAGCACAGCGAAGGAGATTGACAATATTTTTCTGGCCCGTCGCTTCTTGGCCTTCATAAAAGGCTTGAGCATAGTTGACGGGATAGATATTTCCAATCGTCCCGTTGGAACCTAGCCAGTATCGGTAGTTATCAAAATCGTATGCTGCATATTCTGGTTCTGCTTCATCTAGCCAGAAAGTCTTGATGCCTTTGGAGTAATAGTTCTTGTTTACTGTGTCCCATATGTATTTCCTTGCATCTGGGTTTGTGGTGTCAATATGTACCGTTTGGCCCTGGAAGTCGAGGCCGATCCGGACACCTCTGTCAGTCCGGATCAAATATCCGTGCTCCAGCATGTACTGGTAATTTTCAGCTGTCTTATCAACGGTTGGCCAGATAGAAACCATGAGCTCGATCCCGAGATCCGTGAGCTCTTTCACCATGGCATCTGATCGTCGTTAGCAATCTTTTTTCTTCTGTGTCTTCAGTCGGTACTCACCGGGATCAGGCCAGTAGTCTGAGTCGAATTTCCAATCTCCTTGCTTGGGCCAATGAAAGAAATCGATGACTATGAGATCAATTGGAATTTCTCGACGCTTGTACTCCCTAGCCACCTCGAGAAGCTCCTCTTGTGTCTGGTACCGTAGCTTACACTGCCAAAACCCAAGTCCATACTCAGGCATGATGGGAACTTTGCCAGTAGCATCTGCGTATGCTTCAACAATCTCGGCTGGTGTGTCCCCTGCGACAATCCAATAGTCAAGGATTTGAGTTGAGAATGCTTCGAAGCTCATGACGTTCTTGCCAAATACAGCCCTTCCTATCGCGGGGTTGTTCCACAAGAGGCCGTATCCAAGTGAAGACACAGCAAAGGGAACGCTTGCTTGAGAGTTGCGGTGTGCAAGCTCAAGATCGAGTCCTTTCAGGTCAAGCCAAGGTTGTTGATACTGGCCCATTCCGAAGATCTTCTCATCCGGGCTCACGCTCTCAAGACGCATTGTCAGATGATAGTTGTCCGTTCCCAAGATACCCTTGAACTCGCGAGCTTCAACTTCCAGAGCACTGCATTTGGGATCGAGGAGATCCCGTCTATGACGAGAGTACTCTTCCAGAATAAGCTTGCCGTCTGATTTCTCAATGATCAATTTGCCTTGACGGGAGATGCGGGCCTTGATGTTGCCATTCTTGATGGATGCAGACTCTTCAGAAATCGAGATTTCTGGGGTCACTTCTGCAAGCTTCTGAAGCGCCCAGTCTTGCGATGGCACCACAGCAGCTTTGGTTGCCCTCACACGAAAGGCATTTGGACCCCATGGTTCAATCCAGAGTTCCTCCGCATCGTATTTGTAGCGGAGGCGAGTCTTGCCGTTGAAGAACATGATGGCACAGGCCTAATAGATGGCAGGGGAATGGCAATGCCTTGTGACGAGAGTGAGAAGAAAAGAAAATAGCCGAACTTGATGTTTCACAAAAGCTATGAGTTTCTCTTTCTGATCCTGCCGTCGTGTAATAAGTATCTCAGTTGATGGTCTCCATGTCGTGTAAGCCAATCGCTTCCCCGCCGGAGTAATGCAAGTCCCCCAGTCGGGCATCAAATCGAGATACAGTAATCCAATGACAGCATTCACGGGGGAAACCACAGTTTTCGCATCCCCGCCGGGCTCCTGATTTAGCCATCTAGTAACTAGAGGATGTCCAAATTATATCGAAACGTCAGAGGGAAATTATACAGCAGCTATCTGAGGCCAGCTATAATACGCGATACTATGTCTGTCTTGCCAAACCTATAGCTGGCATCGCCATGTGGTGCTGATAAAGAAGTCCAATTAACAGCAAGTCTCTTAGTAGTTATAAAGTCGGTGGATGGCGTCAAAGTGTCATAGCAGTCCGTTATTATTTTATGTTTGGCAGATACATAATGTCATCACTTCTAAGTTATGTAAATATGAGATACGATTAAATGCCTGATGCATTACCTCTGCCAAGCCTTTCGTAAGATAATGTCTATACCATGTAATCATGCTCCTCAACCTATATCAGTCTCGTAAGAACTGTGTTTATAGGCATCAGAATTATGCCAGACTAACATCGAACCCATACTTCTGAATGTCCTGTAGAAGCCAATCGATAGGAGTTGCGTATGTGGTGTCACCGACCTAACCCCACTGGTAATGCCAAAGGCTAGACAGGTCTCTTTTCCATATTTCGCCACCAGAAGTCCCCCCTCATCGATCGACTTATCCTCGCTCGCAGTACTCAAGTCCAAGGTATTGAGAATATTTGACCTCAATTGCCCTTTGAATCCAGCCGCTACATCAAATTGTAGTCCAGTGAATAAAAAGCTCTCCATCTGTTCGCATACATCTGATTCACATATAACCCTATTACCCAACTGGGGAACTGGAGTCTTGTGTCTTTTTTGGTCAAGTTCGATTAATGCATCACGATACCACAAATGAGAATAACGTAAAACATTTCGATCGTGGATTTATTGCTTGGACCGAGAATCTGTGTTCCTATTTCCATGATGCGAAACCCCCTTTATCCCAGATCATCAGTAGCCTTAATCTCAAATCCCTAATCACCCCTGGCTAGTCCAAACTATCCGATAATCAATACAAAAAGTCTTATGGAAAACTCTGAGCGGTAAAACTGAGACATATTATTCAGGAAAAGAGCCTCATCTTAGTTGTGTTCCATAGCCTCGCCCATGCCTGGCTTGATGTTGCTCGCGCCGAAGGTGTCCGAACCATTCTTGTCTGTGGTGGAAGAAATGCTGTTGTCTTGGTCGAAGTCCTCTTCTTCCTCCTCTTCATCGCTCGTGAGATCCATCAAGTCATAATCCGTGCAAGAAGAGTCAGATCTTCTCGAGACATTATCCTCATCGATGACCCTCTGATAGATGACTAGTTGAGTCTCCAGAGCTTCGATCTCTCTTTCCTGGCCTGCGAGCTTACTGTTCTGTCCGGATACTTCGACCTTCAATTCGCCAATCTTATACGCTTGGTCATCAATGGTATTGTGTAGAATGTCGTTTTCCTTGACCTGTTGCGTGATTTGAGCTTGAAGGCATTCCTTGTCTGCATTCGCCCGGTTGAGATCCGCCGTCAACTTGGCTATGATCTCATCCTTGGCCCTCAAAATGCCGCAGCGATCGGAAGGAACCTGGTAAAGGGTAACCTTTACTACAGCTTCGGGGGTGGAAGACATGTCGGGAGATTGTCTGTAATAGTCAGCTCCCTCATGCGACAGACAATACAAGGAGCAGCTTGGATGAACCTAATATGAGAGTACTCCTAGATGACCAGATAGCCTTGTTTCAAGTAAGGAATCCAAGGTATCAGTCAATTTCAGCGTAGCTAAAAGTGCTGTTCGAGCAATGAACTTTGTGATGATCGAGGGTAAGAGAATGAAGCGAAGAAAATTCGAAGACTGTCTTCATTTCTATTGCTGTAGGCTATTATAGGACAGGCTTGGATGCTGCCAGCAGGAGACTCAAGGATCTCTAAGCTGAGCAGTGACAAGGAGCGCCAATGGCTGTGATTCACGCAGTCTGAAGCGCTCGGACTCAATTCAACTAAGTAGACAACTTGATGGCTTAGGGTCTCAAACAATACTGTTGGATATAAGTCCATTCTATCAGCACCCTAGTTTCGACTAACAAACATCATCAGGATCGGCAACATGCTACCAGCGCTATAGCAAAACTGTCACCGTCAGAATACAAAATCATTATCCTCTTGTTTAAATCATGTTATGGATAGGTGTAGCTCGAGGGGGTAACATTTTACCAAATTATTGTCTTTAATATGATCCTCAATAACCAAGAGTAGCAACCCGTTGAGGGTATGCTTGCACCGTCTCAGCCAACCTATGCCGCCATAGGCCAGACTGTCCCGAAGGTGGTTACGAATAATTGCAAAAAGCGCAGACAAACCAACCACGAGCGTGAATCAGAGTTGTGGAAGTCCTGGAAACTTGTTTCCCAGTCTCAGATTATAGACAAAAACGATGAGAAGAAAAGAGACTACACTGAACAAATAGAGACAGGTTTATCCTTGGTAGACCCGACTTTATTCTTCTCCTCAACCTAATATACTATTCTTATGACTCTCGTAGCCATTTATTGCCATAGATGGTTTTTTTGTTATTCTTGAGTTCTACCTGTTAATGCTTTCACTCCCCTTAAATCCTTCACCTTGCCCCCGACGCTACATATGTCGATTCTTCAAGACCTGCATCCTCTTTCGGGTACCCTTTCGTATCTTCAGATATGACTCTTTTCTATCTAGCTTCATACGAAACATATAAACAACCACAGGAGCTGTCCGTGACTATCATTTGGACAATCGAGCTAGCCTCCTAATGGTAGGCTACTGCTTACAATGCTTCGACGAGGTTAGCAATCAGACTTTGTAAAAGATGAAAGGCGAGAGCTTTGCGTGGTTTTATTCCAATATATGCTTCTTTCCTTTAGGTCTTTTGGAAGATTGTCTGCCAATGGTTCCTGTGAATTGGCAGACAACCCGGCACTGGTTTGCAGACAATTACTCGACTTGTATAGTATTACTAGAGCCTCTTAATCCTCGCTCTTGGCAAGCAAAACTACTTAAGATCTTAAAGTAGGTAAGTTTATTATAAAAATCTTCTAAATCTATCCTAAATTTCCTAAAGTTGTTATAAATTTCCTAAAGCTGTCCTAAATCTACTCTATTTAATTACTTGGAATAAACACCTTCAGTTTTATAACCATCACAGGATTGCCTCATAGATCTTATACAATACCCCCTGCAAGGCTCAAGAACTCTTATGTGGAGTATCGTCCCTGCAGGTCCATGTCAAATATTCACATCAAATAAGTACATCGAATCATTTCAGTTGAACAAACTATTGCAGTTCCTCGTAAACTCTTCAACGGCCCCCTTTGTTTCTTTACAGACTCATATAGAATGAGGGACATAAGCTGCAAGACGGACCCCCCTGACCACGACAAAGAGGCCATTCTCGAGAAGCTTCTTTCACTTAAGTTCATTGATGTCCAACTTCTCTCTCAGATGCCCGACTTCAGAATCCTCTGCAAGCGCCGAATGAAGCTGATGTGGACTTTTCCCAAAGAGGGCGAAACGGAGTACTGTCCTTGGGTCGGCAACGGCACTATGGAGACTGCCAGCAGCACATCATCACTTGGGCCGCTTTTTCTCTTGAGGCGGTTCATGCTTGTCAACACATGCGTGGTGAGTTCAAAGATGGGGTTGACTCTAATTAGGCCGATGATATGGGATGGGTAGGATGGCAACTGGTGGTTACTCGGCCAAAGTCATTATCACCAAACCGAGTAAGGCTATGAAATTCTCTGGTTTACCGATATTAGGAATTGAGGGACAACTACAGTTGCAACATACACTTGCGCATACACCAAATGAAGTCAGATCAAGTAGTTCAGATCAAACACAACGCCTGTCCTAAATCCATTCGTATAAAACAAGGCACAATCTCACCTAGGGTTGAATTGTATCTTGAAAGCACAATTACGAAGCATAGTCACTGCACCGAGTACCGAGCAGGTATAAGCCGATCAAATTCCCGTGCTCTACTAGGCGTCTGATATGCCGTCACAAATACTCTCGAGACCTAGATAAGCCCTAGAGAGCAAGAAAGCTTCTGACGTTTGCCCAAATGTCGAATTGATTGGTCTAAATATCTACTAAGATATACTAAATTTACCAACATAAGTCTCGTCATCGCTTAGGATAGAGATCCTCAGTTCTTGTCTTCCCTAGGTATGTCCTAGCAAATGTAGTCTGGTAGCCTTATGGCTCGCTTGTAGCTCAACCACATTATGAGAAATTTGCGTCGTTTCGATTCCATAAAGGAAAAATGGCCTCTATATCTTTGATTGATACGTTCTGGAGAGAAAGCAGACGCTGCTGGCTGGGAGGTCGCAAAGGCTCTGCACGTACTAGGTTTTGCGAGAGGTGTTGCGAGAGGGACATAATAGCTGATTTAAAAACATGGAGATACATTTCAGAGGAATTACAGAACTTAAGAATTACTGACAGACCGAAGAATGTACGGCTGAACATGTCGTGATCTTAAACTATAGGTTAAGCCGTGATGGAATGGCAGATGTTTCAGGATGTGATGAGGAATTGAGACAACAATCACGTGAAAGTTCATGCAAACAAGGGTCCTGGATGATTCCAAAACATCCATGCATATCAGATCGAGGCACCACTACGCCGGGGATGCTTACGTCCGACCTGAGCTCCGAACTTGCTAGTTTTTAGCAGGGTTGTTACACAAGATTATGAGGGTGATTGGCCACAATGGTGCAATGTTTTGAATGCCATTTCGCATCCAGTGAGCTGCTTTCTGGCAGCCGTTGAGAGACAAAAATGCGGTTGAAATCTCAGCGATTGATAACTGGACTTGACCCATTGGGAAGACTAATTGCCATTGATTGGCCGAAAGCGAGATGAATTCACCGTGTGGCAAACTCGGAATCTTGGTCTAAATCCGGGGGCGGGGGGAGCGTCAACTGTACTCGCGTGGTTGTGGCTCGGGGATAAGGCAATGGCTGCAGGAAAGTTGAACGGGGCGTTGCTGAGAGTCAGAAACATTGGCTATGAGGTCATGAGGCTTG
Source organism: Fusarium gaditjirri (assembly GCA_013266175.1). NCBI lineage: Eukaryota > Fungi > Ascomycota > Sordariomycetes > Hypocreales > Nectriaceae > Fusarium > Fusarium gaditjirri. The sequence goes on from JABFAI010000434.1 coordinate 37,407, forward strand.
TCAGTTGAAGCATAACCAAGGTAATGGCCTCGAGTCAATTCTGCATCGTAGTTGAGATAGAAGTCCAAAGCCTGCCACCATTACAGCAAGTAAACGACATTCTGTCGCAGTCGGAGAAGCATAATGCCGTTGAGGAGGAATCGCCACTGTCAAACAAGACAGGGTCAGAAAGGGGAGAAAGCTCGAGTCTCTTGAGACTTGTGCACAATGTCGAAGGGCGTGCATGTCAACTAATAGGATCTGCCGAGAACGATCGGATATAGTCGGTCACGGACAGTGTGCCAATGGATGAAAGGTCATGGCCAAACGTTTCGTCTTTTATTGTGAGTCAGAGCCTCAGACGATAGAGAAGAGAGAAGCGACGGACAATAACATGCTCATGGCTCGTTTTGGCATGGCCTAGATGGGCTTTTTGTTTCGTCCTCTCTGTTGTAAGATATTCATGGATCCCGAGGACCGGTAGCCCCGGCTGACAAATGCATGTTTGACGCTATTCGCACTGTCGAGAGTTCATGTTCCTGTACCCAGCCTCTCTCGGAAACTCGCAGACCCCCACCCAGATTAGTTCCTGTTCAGGGTCTAGTGAGCTGATGGAAGAATGAACTAGAAGGAATCTTTGTGACTCAGGCAGCAAATTTTCTAGTCCGATGCTCCGCATTGGACCCTTGCCTGCTTGCTCTGGTACGCGTAGATACAGTACCTACAGTGCGATTCAACGCCCGCTCAGCTGCCCCCGCTCTACCTACTGCGGCCATCCATCTCTTCCTCGCCCATTCTTGGCTCCGCCTGACACCAGAAACCCCCGATTTCATCATCAATCTTACATACTGTTACCTTACATACCATAGTAGCTTCAGTTTCTATCCTGTCCTTTGCGGCCTGAATCCGAAAACTCCGTTCTTCTTGTTTTCAACTTTGCCTCTCTTCTCATCGCCTTTTGACAATTATATGCCAGTATCATAACCCAACAGAAGCCCGCCCCGCTCGTCTAGGTCCCCGACGTCGCCGCTACACAGGCTCTGGTCTGGCTCTTTGTCCCCTCCTGCGTGAGCCTGGACTGGCAGAGAGCTTGAATCTATAATCAAACCGCGCGGCATCAGTTTCCTCTGCCTCGATTTCAAATCGTTCCTCACCGTTACGCCTCTTTTCGATCGTCCGTTTCATATTTCGCGATGGCCTCTACCGGTACTGGAGGCACTTTGCCACCTAACTTTCTCTTGACCCCGCAACAGCAGAACCTGCTCTTCGCTGCTCTCAACTCCAACAAGCAGCAGCTCTCTGGTTCTTCTGTGGACAATTCCCTGACGGTTTCTCCCACGACGTTCCGCAATTCTGCTGGCCAGCAAAAGCCCGCCTCCGCTACAGGTTACCAGGAGAGTCCCTTCCTCGACAACTACGACTATGACTTTGGCGATTCTGGTTTCGACTTCTCCTTCGCTAGCGAGGACCAGCCTTCCATGATTGGAGATCTTCCCGCTGCTTCCACGGAGCCCAACAACAACTCTGGTTCTGTCGCTCTGTCCGACTCCCCAGAGACTGATGCTCCAGAGAAGCGCAGCTACCCCGACGACGAAGATGATGAAGATAGTCCTGGTGGGGATCACAAGCGCCGTGAGAGCACCGACAAGGTCCCTAAGAAGCCCGGTCGTAAGCCTCTTACATCCGAGCCCAGCTCGGTACGTTTTATCAATTGATTACCTATAAAGCTTACTTACTAATACATAATAGAAGCGCAAGGCTCAAAACCGAGCCGCTCAGCGTGCTTTCAGAGAACGCAAGGAGAAGCACTTGAAGGATCTCGAGACAAAGGTTGAAGAATTAGAGAAGGCTTCGCAGGCTGCCAACCATGAGAATAGCATGCTTCGAGCTCAGGTTGAGCGCATTACAGCTGAACTCAAGCAGTATAAGCAGAAGGTTACAGTGATGTCGGCTACCAAGCCACTGTCCAGAGAAAAGGTTCCTTTCGGCAGCGCTGCCGTCAGCAACCTCGGCGACGTTAACTTTCAGTTCGAGTTTCCCAAATTTGGCATGCTTCCAGGACCACCTGTCAGCAAGACTGGCTCATCGCCTACAAGCCCGGATCAGCAGAAGATCGCATACCCAAGCCCAATCAACAGCACGCAATCCGCACAACAATTCAAGGATGACTTAGCCAAGTTCTCGGGTGTATTCAGCCCGTCCATGGCAAGCTCTGCCACTAACCCCTCTCGTGCGAGTGTTGACTCTGCAAATTACAGCGTCAATGGCGCTTCCAGCTCCCCATCCTCTTCATCTCATTCAAACACTGGTCCTAGCTCTTCTTGCGGAACATCGCCTGAACCTTTCAACCAGTCGCCTATGGGCTTCAAGCCTGTTGATACGATGACTACCATTGGCGAGGAGCAAACACATCAGAACAACAGCAATACCAACCCGAGTCAATTCGGCAACATCGATCTCAACAGCACCAACTTCGACTGGCTGTCACAACAGAATGGTGGACAGTTTGACCCTCAGCTCTTTGGTGATTATCGCGAGCCTCAAGAAAACGTCTTGGCAAATCCATCTTTCGACGACTTCTTCAACGATGCTCTTGACAGCGATTTCTTTACTCCTTACAACATGGCCCCTAACAGCCCCAACGCGCATCTCAATGGCCAGGCCAAGAAGCCATCGAACCTGATTGATCAGATTGATGCTCAAAAGGAGTCCGATGACGAACCTCTTAAGAAGCAGAACATGAACTGTAATCAACTGTGGTATGTATCAACTTATAGAATCAGGGAATGTATATATCTAACACGTTTCTACAGGGAGAAACTTCAAGCTTGTCCCAAAGCACAGAATGGTGAATTTGACCTCGACGGCCTCTGCTCCGAGCTTACCAAGAAGGCCAAGTGCTCTGGCACTGGTCCTGTGGTTGCTGAGACCGACTTTGACACCATCCTGCAAAAGTACATGGGCAAAGACGTCTCCAGTAGTTGTGTTGCCCAACAGTTGGGTGTGGAAATAAAGTCGAGTGAACCAAAGCAAGATAAGCATCTTGGTCTGTCAATTTGAGACCAGGTTTATGAACAAAGACTCGGCTGTACACTACAAACTTCGGCGGCATACCCAGCACACAGCTACACAATGATTAAGGCGTTTACAACAGATAGGATGGAATCGGAAAACCAAGGGATTCCGGCGCTTGATTTACCCACATCAACGGAATTGGATGCATGGAAAGGAGAGAGGATGATCTATGGCATGTTTATGTAGCATGCCATGAAATCTTCGGCCTGTTAACTCAGCTTGAAATTTCTTTGGGGATTTACTTACGCTTTGTTTTTGGATGGACATTTTTTGCTGCTATGAATAATTATGACTTATTTCTGGTTTCAACAGTCAAGGGCTTAACAGGAGATATTTGATGATCACTGTGACTTGGAAACGCACATGCTGATCAGATATGTCTATTGAAGGGACTACTCAACTTTCATTACTACGTAAAGGATCAACGGGTTGGAGGCGCTCTTGTGATACGAGTATTAGTATTCGAAGCTATAAATTGTACGTTACAACAGCAATTTTGAGCCATTCTGCATCATCCAAACCCTGCATACGCCAGTAAATTAAGATCCGAAAAGGTTCAACCGCAAGTAGAAGATCGTCGTGACATCATTATTGATTGAGTCTATCAAAGCGAAAGCTGCTGTGAATTTTATCATGACATCTAACCTTAGTCATCAAGTGGGGCCAGCTACTCGCGAGGAGGAAGCTTTAGCCAGACCAAACCATTGAACAAGTCGTACCCAGCTTACCACAACTTCTCGCATATCCTCTAGCGATTGCTTTTCCTTGTTATCGCTCCTCGATAGCATCATTTGAAAATTGTTAACATCCTCGATTCAAGCCGCGCGCATATCCCAGTCTCTGGTGCTTCACAATGCCTAAAGAGAAGAATTACAACCCTATGCAGGCTCAGCGCAAAGCTGACAAGGCGAAGGCTCTCAAGAAAGGTAAGACGAGTTCTGATGATCGCATTCGGCCTTCTGACCGGAATCACAGGCAAGCATGAAAGACAAGAACGCTTGAACGAGAAGCTATCGCGAAAGAACCCCGAGCGCATTCAAAAACAGATCGACGACCTCAAGAAAATCACATCAAGCGGCGGCAAGCTCACTCGTCACGAGGAACAAACATTAGAAGGGCTCGAAAAAGAACTTAAAGCAGTGAAGAAGGCCAGAGAAGCACTCGGTGACAAAGCACCAACGTTTAGTCGAGGATGGAACAGAGATCACGATTCAGGACCTGGGGTACTAGGGAAGAGGCGCAGAGGTTCTAATGATGCTACGACAAGCGACGAGGAGGTTCCCGATGATGTCAAGAGAATCCCTATGCCTCGAGATACACCACCGCCGATTCCCAAAGAGGTTCTGGACAAATGGTATGCTGAACGACGAGCAAGGAGGGCCGCAGAGAACCCAGCAAGGCCAGACGGCGAGGACAAACAACAAAAGAAGGAAGCGCCAGTTGTCGAAGCGAAAACAGTATACGAAGCCAAGCCTGTGGTGCGCGATCTCAGAAAAGAGGCTGTTTCGGCATTTGTGCCCACCGCAGTTAAGATGAAGATGAATAAGGGCCAAGGTCAAGGAGGGTTGATAGAGCCGGAGGAAGCAGATCGACTAGAGCAAGAGGGCTATCTCAAGACGGCAGATCGCCATGCGGAAGCACGATCCGATCGCGGCCAATCATCACGGCATGTGACTATGGAGGATGTGGAAGACGAGGAGGCTTGATCCTGGAGAGGAGGTTAGTTCAGCCAGCTAAGGTGCCATTGATGCAATTGACAGATAGTAATGCATAATTCTCCAGCCAAATGCTTCCTAAAAAGGACGTAATTGGGCGAACCCATTCAATCACGACTTTTCAAGCCTATCAGAAGAGCGATGTGACTCAGACCAACATAGAGCTCGAGGGGTTGAGGCCGGTTGAGATATCGGCATAGGGACAAAGCTGGGGTAGAGAGGACCCGTCTGACCCACTCACAATTCAATGACGGAGGACCAAGTGCGATGAGCATCTTGACCGACAATGTTGCTTGTTTCCGAGGAGGAAACATGGCAAGGACTTGTCTTGAGAAGGCGTCTACCATGCTTTGTTTTGGGCTTAGGCCCAACGGGTCTCTCAGTTGGATTTACGACCGTATATATCCGTGTAAAGGGTGGAGCTCAAGAACCGTGACCAACAAATGATGAGTTTTCATTACTCTCCTGTCAACGAGAAACTCGACCACTACGGCAATTCAGGCCGCACTCCGAAAGCGGGCCTGGCTTTTTCGACCCGGGGCCACGCCGAAATCCGATCATTCTTATATTTAAGCATGTCGGATCTTTTGTCTTCGCCCCCGAGTTTTCAACTACATGTCTGATATGCTGCGCCAGTTGTAAAGGAAAGAAGAAAAAGCGCTAGGTATCTGGGGACGGAAAAGGAAAACGGAACTTTGCAATCACTTAGAGACTCAGCCTGAAATGGATTGTCACCAAGTCACATCTCGTGCCCTCTACGAGGATGACGAGATCAACGATCATGTCAACCAGATCGACCAAGGAAACGAAACCAACGCAAAATCAGGAGCCGATCTAGAGAAGCAACCGACTGCAGCATCGGCAGCGTCGTTCCAGGAAACGTATCCCGAGGGCGGCTTGCAGGCGTGGTCCGTAGTCGCTGGTTCGTGGTTCTCTCTATTCGCTTCGCTTGGACTAATGAACACCCTCGGCACTTTTCAGGCCTATGTTCTCGACAACCAACTCACTGAGTATAGCGAGGGTACCGTTGGCTGGGTCTTTTCTATCTACACCTTTCTCGCCTTCTTCTGCGGTGTGTACATTGGTCCTGTCTTTGACAAGTATGGACCGAGATGGCTTGTCATTGCTGGTGCTGCCTTCACCGTTGGCGGCATGATCTTTATGAGTTTTGCAACTGGTAAGCTCTATTTGACTTTGGGGGTTGATGTGCTGACTGTTATAGAACTCTGGCACTTTGTCGTCGCCTTTGGCCTTCTCTGTGGTTTTGGATCATCGCTACTCTTCACCCCCTCGATCGCTGCTGTAGGCCACTTCTTCAAGGCTCGACGTGGACTAGCGACTGGTGTTGCATCTACTGCCGGTGGATTGGGTGGTATCATCTACCCTTTCATGTTGACGAGGCTGATCGAGAAGATTGGTTACGGATGGGCCACTCGAGTTATTGCTCTCATTTGCCTTGTCTGCAGTTTGATCGGTATCTGTCTTCTCAAATCTCGACTTCCACCTGCCAAGGACGCTACTGCGCACCCCAACTTTCTCATTTTCAAGAGCCTGCCTTTCCTCTTCACCACGATCGGCGTCTTCATGTTGGAGTTCTCCCTCTTCATTCCTCTCGGCTACATCTCGACATATGCGCTGCACAAGGGCTTTGGAAAGGACTTTTCCTACAACCTCATCCCTATCCTCAACGCTGGTTCGGTCATCGGTCGACTTCTGCCCGGCTACTATGCCGATGTGATCGGTCCTTTTAACGTCAGCATCCTGGCCGTGATCCTCGCCATTGTGGCCTGCTTCTGCGTATGGCTACCTCTTGGTGGAACCACAGCCGGTGTCATTATCTTCACCGTGTTGTTCGGTTTCTCCTCGGGAACGTCCATTGCCATTGCGCCTGTCTGTATCGGTCGACTGTGCAAGACGCAAGAGTATGGACGTTATTATGCTACGGCCTATACAATAGTGTCTTTTGCTTGTCTGATCGGTATTCCTATTGGTGGCAGCATTGTCCAGGCCAATGGTGGTGAATACTGGGGTCTTATCATCTTGACTGGTGCTGTTTATGTGGCATCCATGATCTCACTGTTCCTAGCCAAGGTCACTCTGTTGGGCTGGCACAATTGGAAGGCTGCCCTTTGAATATTCATCGAGCACATCAGCATCAAACGGAACCGACCCTCGAGACTGAACAGCTGCCGTCTTTTATCGAGGACTGCACATAAAATCATGACACCTTTAAAAGTATTTCTTCTATCATGGAAACGGAGTTCTGGATACCAAAAAGAGCTAAGAATGCCAACATCATTGCTGCGAGTTTTTGTATATAGATGCCACAATACGTAGGAAAATATAATATTTATTGCTTCGTATGCTTATGCTCACCTCGTTGTACAGAGCCTTCTATCTAGGTATTCCACAATTCCTTGAACCGAGAGCATGACCTACTTCTGTTTCTGCGCCTTGATATGCTCACCATGAAGCTCTTGCACCGCAGGAATAATGAGCGATTCGATCTCGACATCTGGTTCCTGACTTGGCAACTCCTCTGCAACAAGTGGCCTACCCTCAGCTTCTCCCCAACCGCCCTCTCTGGGCACACGCACCCAGTTATCTTCCCTCTTGGGACTCACAAACACAACTTCCCACTTGCGCGTGGACAGAAGATTTCCAATTACGAGGTGATGCTGATATCGATCAAGACTGTAGCGAGCCTTGCGCACCAAAAGCGCTGGGTCCGTCTCAAGCTTGAAGGACACAATCATACCTTCCGGCGCCCATCCATCCACGAGATTCTTGAGAAACTTGGGGACGGGATCTAGATCAATGACGAGGCGCTTTGAGCGTGGGACAGAGGGCGACGAGTCAAAGTTATCAAAAGTCTCTTCATCGTCTGGTCGCTTCTGCTCAACGGCGTTGGTTGACTGGATCTTGTGCTCGGCCATTCGATCAGGAGGAACGAAAAAGTCCGACACGGCTGCGGCAAGGTAGAGAAGACCAGATGGGCCAAGAGGGCGCATGAGTCGGGCAATTTCTCGCAGCTCATGAAGATAATCGACAATAGTGACGAAGGGCAGTGTGAGGAGCATATTGTCATCCCTCGCCTTGCGATACTTTCTCAACACCTCTTGCATCTTATCCTGCACCTCACTCCTCACTCCAATTCTTCCACTTCCATCTTCAGTCAGAAAGTCCAAGAAGCAGTCGGTAGCATGCGAATAATGTCGCGAATACGGCAGCAGACTGAACTGACGATGGAGGAAGATAACGGCATATCCAGCTTCGAGAAAGTACTCGGCGCTCGTAGCACCACGAGTTCCAGCACTGAAGTTGTCGATGTACCGAACTGTCTGCTTCTCAAGAGGGACGGTAGTGCCGCCCGATGTCACGAGGACAACACGACGGCCCGCAGCGGCATGAGAGGAGATGAAGCCAGCGGCGAGAGCTGTGTGGGCTGATAAATTGCGTGGCGGAGGGTTCTGAGCAAAGTATGTCTGCTCGGAAGCGAGGGCCTCAGCAGCGGTGTTGGCAGGTGTAGCCATTTTGATTAGTGTTTTTTGCAATTCAGGCTGTGACCAATGAGTGAGTTGGCTCAAGGTGAATGATTGAGGAAGCTCCGGGGCGGAGATGCGGAGGTCCGGGCGGGCGGGCGGCGGGGGTTTAGTCTTCGACACCCGGATCCGGAGGCGGAGAAAGCCTGGTAGAGATTTTAATGTGATGATGGTACAAGAATTGAGAGGGAATGAAGAAGTGGAAATTGAGAGTTATTTATGCTTAGGTACCTAGTTTCTGATTCTGTAGTAAAATGCCCCATCGACTGTGACGGATACTACTTACGCATTTATCATCCCGGTGGGTTTGGAGTTGTGAGTCTGCCCTGCAGCTGTCAACACCTGATGCACCTCACCTTATGCAGTGTTGGGCCTGTACATTAAAGTCACTCGGCTTATCTCTGCTAAGAAATGGTTGAATTGTTCTTACATGAGACTCAGAATATGTCATCATCTCAATCGCCTGCTCTTCCGGTAAGCGGTCATTACTGATAAGCTGTGTATACCTCGGTAACTAGTGCGCTATCTCGGATCATATCATGTTCATTCCTAAAGACTTCCGATGAAAGCGACACTGATTTCAGGGGATCCGATGCTGCCGTAAATGCTCTAGAGTTACTGTGATCCCTTAACTTATTGCAAAGGCTCTGTTGTTGACCCCCATATCAATCTCAGTTCATTTGAGCGAGAGTCATGCACAGAGAAGTGAGGTGTTAGAGACACAGAATGAGAGATGCGGCAATGATCTCAATGTAAGATGGATGTAGAAAAGTCTTCGTCTGCCTTTAAGAGTATACTTGCGGTCTGAAGATCACAGTACAGGCTCGTGCAGATCCGCGAGAGCCTACACAGAAAGGGGTCTGAGCTCAGTCAAAACTTACTCTTTCATGGCCATCTCATTCTTACACTCGATACAATTTGTGCATCTAGATTTGCTGGCTCAGGTGCAAAGGTATTTGAAATAAATTATTATGCGATAAATACTACCATTATGTGGGATATCAGACTATCAATCAATCAATGCAAACATAAACAAGCCTCCATCCTATGCCAATAAACAACCACAATTGCGCCCAACACCTTACTGTGCTTTCATCATCCATGAAACATCACTCCTCCTTATCCTTGTTGTCCTCGTCCTCATCATCCTCAGCTCCCCAGTCTCTCCATCCCTGGCCCTGAAGCCAACTGACTCCCTTTCGCCAGTTTGTCTCGCGGATTGCTTGAGCATCCTTCTCGTAGACAACGCCAGTGACCATGAGTGCCAGCATGAAGACCCAGACATCACCGCCCTTCATGCTCTTCCACCAGCGTCGCTTGACACCAACCTTCCAGAGGCTGTCGACACTAGCGCGGGCGCTGTACAGGAACAGTCCACGGCCATTTCGTCGCTCAACGAATGCCCAAAGTCCAGCGAAGAAACCACCGAGGAAGACACGCTGAGTAGCAAGAACGTGGCGTGGAAGCCATTGTTGAAAGAAGCAAATCGAACCCCACGCTGTAGAAAGCGCACCTGTCGCAAAGGTTGACATGCGGAGTGCCTTGGTGATGATGCGCTGAAGGGTCGCCAGAGGGTTGTGGTAAAGGCTGGAGAATCGGGGAATGACGGTGAGCGCAGAGAAGACTGCGACGAAGAAGCGAGCAAATGGCGGGAAAGTCTGAAGCCAGAAAGTAAGATAAGTTCGGGCACAAGATGGGTCTCCTGGGTGCAATGTGGCGCATGAGAGAGATGTGATGAGAGGATGAGCCCGAGATGTCAGTGGCGCAATTGCACTGAGGCTGGGTGGCAGAACCTCTTTACCAGGGAAGAGAGTGGGAGAAACGTAGGCACTATGATAGTCAGTGTGAAGTCTTTTCCTCAGGGCTTGGTAACTTACGGCCAGCTCAGGCGCGCCATTTGAGCCAAACTGTCAACAATCTCAGAAGTCTGAGGCCACTTGACGCTTGAAGGCCAGTCTTGGGGGCGCGGGTGCAAGTATGCCGATGAACTCTTGAAGATCAAATCCCCAAAAGGCTTGGGGAAACAATCGCGATCGAAAACAGCAGCGTGGAGAAGCTGTCCAAAAGCAAATGGCTGCAGCATCCAGCTTCCGAACCACCAAGGCCTCTCCCTCTTGACGCCGTTCTCTCGGCCCCAGATGAGACCATCAGCCTCACAGAAGTTGTAGGCAAACTCCAAAGCACGGAAGATTGTGTAAATGGCGATAGTGACACGCATCTTTTGTGCTGGGTAAATGCCAAGAGCCAGGCCGGCGAATGAGGCACCAATGGCGGGCGCAGAAGGGGATGTCAGCATCGCTGCAGTTCGAGGATTGCGCGCACGGAAAGGCTCGACTTGAGGGTCGAGAAGATGCACACGCAGTCGAGTGAAGAAACGGAAGAGGATTCTGTAGAGGAGAAGAATGGTGGAAAGCGAAATAGACAGCCTCAGAGCGGGAGATTTGTAGAATGGCTTCTTTTTACCACCAGTGCTGGGTCTGTTTAGAATCATTAGCCATCTGTGCACTTATCTCATCAGTGAGCTACTCACTCTTCTTTGCCCATCCTCTTAGCGACAATATCCCATCCCTTCATGCCGAGGAAAGTCATCACAAAGACCCTCAGCGCGTGCCGCACCGTTCTAGCATTATAATCATCACCACCTTTTGGCGGTTGCAGCGCCTTTTCAACACGGTTTGGCGTTGGCGTTGCGCGACGCAGTACGCGAGATCGAGAAAGGATGTACTTGTGCAGACTTGCATATTCGTGAGCTGAGATGGTGTAGCGCAACGTGTTTCGAAGAACAGGGTCGTTTACAGCTCTTGAAGATCGCGAGCTCGAGGCGTCGCCTGAAGAGATGGAGGATTCCATTGTGGTTAAGGAGCGGATATTGTTGTTGTTGTTGTTGCTGATGAAAGGGTCGTGTCTGATTAATTTATGGCGTGTCTGCGGTTCCACGAGCTGAGCTCCAGCGGCGCATTCGAGCAGTAGCTCCGGAGAGAGGCATCAAGTAAATGAATAAACCAATTTATTTGAATCAAAGATGACCTGGACTTGGTTACACAGCTTCAGTGCTGAGGGTCCAGATCGAAGCTATCACATCTGTTTGTTGACGAAGTGAAGTGAGGTGAAGTGACGAATGGTGGGAGGCACGGAAGGGATGAAATCACAAGAACCTGGAAATGAGCAAGACGACGTAAAGTGGAGAATTCGACCTCGGCTCTTGGTCTAAGCTGACCTTGCAAGCCTTGGGAGCCCACTAGCTTTTGATATCGAGACCCTGCTAAGGCTATCCCAGTTAATTAAAGCAATGCTCAATTAGCGAATAGAGACACACGATATCATTCCTTATGGGGTCGTCAACAGGGGTTCCCCGCCCTCGGTAGCTAAGTTGCTCTTCTCCAGCCGGACATCACCATCACATGAAGAGGCCTGCCTGGCTCCCGATAGCATGCCCACTATGCGCATGAAAAAGTCATATCGTCATAAGGAACTTCACATTGAACGCATAAGTCAGTCTGGGGTATCAAACCAGTTGTAAAGAGGCTACCTAATGCTGTCTCTCAAACGAGAGACATAACAACGCATACTCCATTTGATGCCGAAACTGCCGTCCGTTTTAAACTTCCAAAGTCACCATCATTCATCATAACCCCTTCATATCAGTCCAGTCCAGTCCAGTCCAGTCCAGTCCAGTTCCAGGCCATTGATGCCAGCCAGACCCAGGACAAGTGAGATTGAACCACCAGTCCTAGCAATATGGAATCATTAAATACTTTTTGTTTTCTTTTTCCTTCCCGTGCCTGCCACCGAAGTTTCCATTCGTTAAAAGCATTCCTCGCTTTAAAGCAGCCAATGTTAACATGCCACCCAACGCCGTTCATCAACCAAAACTCTCCAAAGAGCATCATATCCTCTCCCTAGTAAGCAGGATCACGGACGCCACCTTTTCATCCCGAAATCAAAAGTACTAGCTTTTGTCGAGAGACTGAGAAATCAGCCTCGGCTTCGTTTGCCATATTTCTGCACATCGCCCTCCCGATTATCCAGCATCAACATAACCCACAATATCATTCATCAAATTGAAAAATCGGTAGCATGAACCAAGTTACTTAAGGGTAAGCTGCTTGAGTGCTTGCTTGAGGGCCCACGAAGGGAACCCAGGTGCGACTGAGGGCTGGGCTCTCTGAAGGTCCAAAAGGGAGAATCTCCTCTCGCCAGCCCAGCGCACTCCAAAGACCGACGTATCTCGGCTCAGGACTGGAAAGCTGTTGAGTGATGACGGCCCAGGCTGTGACCTGGTGGGTCTTGACCAATTCAACGATCTGGAGGCGACGTCGCTCTCTCTCAGCTACTGTGTCTTTAACAACACGGTAAATTTCCTCTGCATTTGGCCATCCGTTGGCCTTGTTAGTCGCAGCCTCGAGCAGTGCTTTGAGAGTTTCGAATGGAAGATTCAGGAGAATTCGAGAAAGCACTGCATTGAAAGGAGTTCGTTGCTGTGAGCCGCCTGAAGCATCCGAAGCTGGGGAAACCTTGCCGTCAGTCAAAGAAAGGTCGCCGAACTGAATACCAGAAATCTGCTGAGAGAGACGTCCCTTGCCCTTGCCAAGATGCACGGATGTACCTCGAGCAATGGGTGGGGGCGAGAGCTTGCGGGTAGGGGCTTTGCTAGTCAGGGCAGTTTGTGGAAGACGAGCATAGCTCGACGGGTCGGTCACTGAAGTGTCAATCTTGAAAGTAGGGCTAGTGTTGCTTGCGATAAAAGAGACGATCTCGTTGAGAATAGCTCGAGATCCATCGCCGTACTTGAGCACATCATAAGACCCCTCGTCTCGGTGGTCCTCCAAGGCGAACTCCAAGGCCTTCTCAACTGTCTGCCAGTTCAGAAGTTGCACAGCAATATCGCAACCGCGTCGCGTGACCGGATCCCAGCGGAGGAGATGCCCAGCTGCAGCATAGGAAAGAGCAAACTCGAAGCGGTCAATCAACTGGTTGTAATCAGCTGCAGCCTGCTTCATGCCCTCAGCAGTAGGGTCCAAGAGTGGCCATCCGTAAAGACAGTGAGCGGCCATATAAAACGAGTTGGAGCGAATCCATTTGCTCTTGGTCTCGAGAACGATGGTGGGAAGAGATGGAACATTGGGGTTAGGTCTGGACTGCTTAGCGATGGCGTTTGCAAGCTCGGCACTGCGAGAAAAGAGGACTCGGTGACCCGGAATGCGAACTGGGGGAGCTCTTTCATCCGCGTACCGAAGCTCCAAAACGCAATCAGCGAATTCGGGAGATCCAAACTGTTGCACCAAATGACCAATCAGACCTTCAGCGCCATCCATTGTAGACATCATGTGCGGGGGAGGTCCGGCATTCGGCATCATTCGCGAATATTCGGGACCACCAAAAATTCTGCCTGGCTGGTTGGGAGACTGAGTTTTCTCTGGAGAAGGTACGCCATTTCGCGCTGGAGCTGAAGAAAACTGGTTGTACACACTACCATCGTCAGGAGGACCTGATGCTTGTGAATCATGATAGCTGTGTGGGGTTGGGGGGCCAAAGCTGTTAGGGAAGGGAGGGAAAGAGTCCATCGGCCCATAAGCCATGGTAGGTCTTCCGTAGTTGTCGAAAGTAGTGACTGGAACCTGTTCTGCGCCATACGGCATCATATGGGGAAAGCTGTTGGCACCATGGGCTATGTAGGGCCGACCATCAGGGCCTGTCATGCCGGGAGGAGGGGCAATACCACCAGATGGAGGAGCGGGAGAGGAGCTCGTCGAACCGTGGAAAGCACCGAAATGGATGCTGCCATTACTGTGATGAGGCTGGTGCATAGGCGGACCATTAGGCAGAGGAGCACGATGGGCACGCATGTCGCCGTTCACGTTAGGTCCTATGGGTCGAGCGGCAGGCTGAAAGGAAGGGGGCATCTGGTATCGGCCCGGTGGGACAGCAGAAGGAGGCCGGCCTTTGTTGGGCTTTGAAGGTGGATGGTTGTCTAAATTCAAGATATGAGTATTTGGAAGGGCTTGAAAAAAGTAAGACTGCCTACCAGACAGAGTTTTGATATCGCCCTTGCTTGAAACACCATTAGGCTTCTCGTTCACTCCGGCCGAAACCTTGTCGACTGATCGAGCCTCAACATCGACCTGATTCTTGGGGGTGGGCTGATCAGAATGGCCTGAGACCACGGGGGTTTTGTGGATGTTCTCGCTATCGTTGATGGTGGTAGGATGTTCAGGGCCAGATGCGGCTACAACGAAAGAAATGTGTGTAAGTAAAGGATTTTGGATTACGTTTTGAGAATGGGCACGTCTGTAGTACTTACAAGAAGAAGCCTGGGTGTTGGTCGGGTCAGAAGCGCCGTTCTTTGTCTCTTTGTGAGCGTCTGCCTTTGTTTCGGCCACCTCCTCGACTTTGGTGGTGGAGGTCGAAGCTCGACTAGCAATTGTGCTTGGAGCCGTAGCCACAGAATCACCCTTCTTAGTCTCGGCAGACACATTACCATTTACATGCTTCACCTCAATGGGTGAGCGCACATCCGATTCCTGGATCGTGGTGGAGGCAGTAGTCGAAGAAACGGGTACAGCATTGGCACGAGCAGCAGCAGAAGCGGCCTGACGCTTCACATAAGGCAGTGGGATAGCAGGCATGACAGGCTTGGAGGACTGAGAGAGCTTGCTCCCGCCATTTCGGCGAGTCTTCATATTGCCGTTTTGGGGCGCCATTTCATGGACGAGATCGTTGACGGTTCGGCGGGGAAGGTATCGGCGGGCGATCAGCTAGCCAGCGCCAGGCCTCAACAGAGGATTCGGAGGGAGGGAGGCTCTACGGATCTAGAGGAAGAGGCATGGAGAGCAGACGTCTTCGTTAAGACTGAAGTGCCCTTGTGTCGATTCTGGGCGAAAGGGTAAGGTAGTGGCCGTGGATCGGAGGCGAACTGGCGATACACAGAAATGAGGGTCCAGGTGCAGCTGTTTGTGCGGAGAGCAAGAGCTCAAGTAGGAACGGATCTCGATGACGGGTGTGTATCGCAAGGAGGGCGAATTAAGGAATGAAATGCAGCAAACCACAGGGCTTAGGGGAGATAAGGTGCTGTAGCAGGTGATGAATAGGAGGATTATGCTATGAGAATTTCACCAACCTGGAAACCCGGATGATGATGATGTCGAGGAGGTGCTTCCAACGGCTTCCAAACGATGGAGACGAGTCGCAAGGTAACAAAAATTGGGGCTTTCGTCACAATTTTTCTAGGTTGACCAAACCTCAGACCTCCCCGCCGTGCCGTAGGTGCCCGCGTTAAGACTTGCGCTAAACTTCAGGGGCCTCGAGTGGGCTAGCGCAGCCAACAATGCTCCCGCCCGCCGGATAGTAACCAACAAATAAGGGTTGAGCTTCTGCGGTGAACAGTCATCAACCGGCTTCCGACATTGAACTCCGATTGCATGGAGTCCTGTTTGAGGGTTACAATAGGCTGGGCTTGTTGTTTGTCTACGGAACTTATGCCAGTTGCCTATCAAAAGCACGGCTGCCTGCTTGTTTCTGCTTGACTTTACATGCGTCAACTGATTCTCGCGGACGGATACGCACTTAATATAAGGAGCATTGTTGCATGTTGGTCTACCCGTTTGATGTATTAGAGTCTCTATCCGATAAATCACAACTGATACAGGCAAATGAGCTGATGATAATCAAATTGACACCCATCAACTAAACGCTCATTGAATGCCCTGAAACGCCATATCGAGACGCGAGTCCTGATATCTGGCTTGTTAACCTATTGCGCCCGCCAGTCCGCTGTAATTAAACAAAAGCTAGAATTGGATGAACATGAAGTCTCTCCCGAATACAACTCTCCCCAATTATTCGTCTCCGCTAACGAGTCTAGCGACAAGGACGTAGAAGAAGAAAGCAGCACCAGCAACAAGAAGTTTGTTGCGATAGATCCATCCTGTGCTGGCATCTCTTTGTTGGTTGACCACATCAACGACGGCTTGTGTTTGGTGACCGCTAGTCCCTGAAATACCAAGCTGAGGTCGACAGGATCCGCTGCTATCAGCATCTAATCGTGTACCAGTGACAGGGTCAACCTTGTTCTTGGTCATCCACTCCCAATTCTCAGCGTCCACCTCTGGCCACTCTGTTCGAAACTTGGCGCCGCCATCACCAGCCTTGATGTTACCCTTCTGGACAGGGCCTGTCTTGCTGTGTGTGCCATTACCTGTCGAGTTCCACCAGCGTGATCGAGCGGCAAGGGAGCGTCGTTCGGCGGCAGTGCTGGAAACGGAGCCGGTCGTCATCTCTTCGCTTGTCATGAATGAGAGAAGGCCGATCAGGATAGTTGAGACTTCCCATGCGGGGTTGAATGACTTTGGATGGAAATCGGAGATGGACAGACATAGTCGCGACGAAGGCTGGAATCGGCCGGACGGAGTGTGCATGCGAATGGCGGGAGGAGCAAAAGGATAGTTTGGGGGGAACATGAGAGTGCCCCAATACTGGCCGCCATGATAAGGAGTGTCCTCGGGACCGGTAATGATGTAGTGCCATCTAAGTTGTGTTAGCAAAGTCGATTCGCGACCAATTGTTGGGCGTGACGTAACGTACTCAAGGATGTTAGACTCGGATGGATGAGCGACAATGTAAGGAGGAGGGTTCTCTGAAATGGTTTTGTATTCGCGTGTCAACTATCCAATAATTAGTACTGCACATTCAGAGTAGTGGGAGTAGAAGTGCATACACGTTTGGTGGCGCCTTTGCTAGCCATGCTGACGATCTGAATGAGTTGGGCTTAGAAGTTGACAAAGAGAACGGGACAGATTGCGGGTCGCGTGAGTAGAATCGAGATTGAAAGAATTAGTGAATTAAAGGAAAGGAACGAGGAGTTACGAAACTCGGGTGAACTGAAAGAGAAAGTCCTCTCCAAACACTCAAAAGCAGCGATATCTTATGCTTGAGCGCAAATGAAGAGTGTATAAGTTCAGATGAATGGAGAGGAACGCAGGAGGAGGCACCCTTTGCCAGGCACAGCGGTCCCGCTAGGTCCGGATAGTTTGTGGCTGTGTATCACATGCCGTCCGTCCTATGACGAAGTTGAGACGCCACACCTTTGAGCCACAGGTCTCAGGTCCACACCCACGGGAGCTCGGGAAGTACGTACCGGCGATTAATTGGAAGCTGGGCTGTCAGGGTCCAGTTGGTGGTCCGATACTCTTAAATCGACATCGTGAGGCTATTGCAAGCAAAAACTTGGCTCTTGAGCTACCCAAAATGGCTGCAATTCCTGGGTCAACTGGGGGTCCGGTAATTCCATTCCACCATCGAGACACGAGGAGCAATCATCTAACATGAATCAGTCCATGGACCCCTTTAACAAGCTTCATTCTGACACCGGTTCTTTGTTGCATGAAGCAGAATCGAAGCCCGAATTCCAAAAAGAGCAAGATGAAGCCAAACAACGGCGTCTGGCTCAGGTGGTATGTTCTCTTATCGACCCGAGCTTCGGATATTTGTTAAGTTAAGGTTGTGCAGATTGGTGACCAGCAACTGGCGCCCATGACGATCAACGAGCTTCGAATTCACGGTGCGGTCAACACACGAACAAATTTCCTCGATCCCATTTTCCAACCCCTCATTGACGATGCCTCGAACGCAAGCTCGACTGTTGGAGATGTCATCAACAGTCTCCGCATCGCAAGCAACAAGCTCGATGGCCTACGTATGATTTCCAGTCGCCCTCACCGCAATACCAAACTAACTGATTTGTAGAAATATTCCAACCTCAACCCGAAGTCTACCTGACCTCTGCTCAACAGACCGATCCCTCTACCTCCCCCACCGATGTGAACGTCGATGTCCGAGTCAAGGAGCTGTCTCGATTCAAGCTCCAAACTGGTACCGACGTTGGCAATGGAGAGGGATCCGCTTATGGTTCGCTATTATGGCGAAACATGTTTGGTGGTGCTGAGATGTTGACGCTTAATGCAAAGGCCGGTACACGTACACGCTCAGCTTATAGCGCCACCGTTACCGCACCTGTCAAGAGTAACCCCGACATGAGGTTATCGCTCGAGGGTGTGGCTTCGGCCGCTGAAAAGCCATGGGCCTCTCATGAGGAGGTCCTTAAGGGTGGTACACTGCGATTTTCGTGGCTAAATCAACAGCGCGATACACAGTCCGTTGAGTATTCGGGCATCTGGAGGCAGATTACTGGCTTGGCCGAAAACGCCAGTCCAACAGTCCGTACAGATGCCGGTGACTCTATTAAGAGCTCTGTCAAGCACACATTCTACAGAGAGAGGCGTGACAACCCTCAACTTCCTCAGAGCGGATACATGCTTCGATCTGGACTTGAGGTAGCTGGCCTTGGTCCTCTTGCTGGCGATGTTGCCTTTTCCAAGGGTGAGGTCGAAGTCGGTGGTGCCGTCCCAATTCCTTTGCCAGGCATTCGTGAACGAACAGGAATCTCGATTGGTGGTGGATTGAGACTCGGTTTGGTTTGCCCCTTGCCCCTTGGTTATGAATTTGCTGGAAAGCTTCGCCCTACTCGAATCAACGATCGCTTCCAACTTGGAGGACCAACAGATGTTCGAGGTTTCAAGCTCGGAGGTCTTGGTCCCCATGATGGTTCTGACTCTGTCGGAGGCGATGTGTTTGCTGCTGGCAGTGTCAACATGCTTCTTCCAGTCCCCTACAAGGGACCCGATTCCGGTCTACGATTCCAGCTCTTTGCTAATGGTGGTCGTCTCGTTGCTCTCAAGGACAGCAAGAAGTCCTCCAGCAGTGGTTCCACGCAGGAACTGTCCGGGACAGCTGTCCGAAATGGCATGGTGAACGCAGTTGGTGAGCTCTTCAACGGTGTTCCCAGCGTTGCTGCTGGTGTTGGTCTTGTTTATGCTCATCCTGTTGCCCGTTTCGAGCTCAACTTCAGTTTGCCTTTGGCTCTGAGGAAAGGAGAGGCTTCAACGAAGGGGCTACAGGTCGGCGTGGGAATCAACTTTTTGTAAAAACATAGATATCCTTATGACTGAAATACCACTCTTGCGTTTTAAATTCGTATTTCAAATGTCAAACTATTACTATTCCTGGGGACTGGTAATGAATTGCTGTTTTGATCCTTTGGTATTTCAGTAGAGAGCTCACATTCGCCCTCTATATGGTTCAGAACATCTCTACTATATAAACATGTCAGGACACATAATCGAATACGTGTATTCAAATGATACGTTGAGGGAAAACTTGCAAATCATAGTAGTGCTCATTTGTATCTCACATCTCAGTTCCAGCACAGATAAGCCGGTGAATATTGGATAGGTTCGGAGGATATACCCAAAGTCATTATCAGTCGCGGCTCTTATTGGACCTTAAGTATGTGACTGTGTTATTTAAGCGAATCGTAAATAACCAGGAACGGAAGGTTAAGCACATGGCATCCTTCTAGCTAAAACTGCTTCTGTTATAGACAAATTTGGGGTTGAGCAGCTCTAGGTTAGCTGGATGTTTCAAGATGGGAAACGAATCACATTCTTATGAAGTTTCACATATATGTATGTATCCATTCATATTTGCTGTTTCTATATTAGATCAAATATCCTATTAAGATGTGATTTTAAGTTTGGTGTTTCTTTTGTGGTTTGTTATGATATCTCGGGGACATCGAGATAGTGGGTTGCTTTCAGGTTTGCAGAATAGTGCTACCAACACATGGTCAACATCAAACGTGACCACAATTCACACAGTCCATTTTAAATGAAGGAGAATAAGACACAAGCGCAGCATGTAGTTGAGAAAGCATGTCAATTGTTGTGGTTTTGAACATCATACTACAGAGTACATTGTGCCCAACTTTACAAAACACCACCCCCACCAAACTTTTCAATAGGTCACAAGAATCTCGGCTGAAAGTACTCTTCACTTATTTCTCAGAAAACTTTTGGGTTCGCCTTAAAATTCCCATCACGTAGCTGTTCGTCTCTCTGCAGACTGTAACATGCTATGCTGGGTCTTCGTCAATTTATCACGGACAACACGAAATGTCCACATAAGTCTCCGAAGGATTCAAAGCGGAAACTTTTAATAAACAGCCCAAATACCATGACAACACACCGATTCACACTTCACACATCCCTGCAGTAAGCACACTCGCGGCCCATGGCTTACGGACGAACATTATCCGGTCAGCTTCTTACCCCTGCATTACTCGCCTGCATATCAATCACAGGGTAAGACAAAGACGTACCGCAATGTTTAAAATCTTATGGCTTGGCACTAGTACGCGCAGCTTGCGTGTTGAGCACATTGGAGCACATTCACGATGCGGAGCGGACTTTGTAGTGGACCTCATTAATGATCGACCCAGCCCTTGCTTGAGGAACGCTGGGCCTGCAAGGACTGTTTAGTGGTGTAAGATTTGAGGGTCTTTTCATCTCACGGTCGCGAAAGTCGCTTTCGGATTCGTGGCGCGTGGTGTGAGGTGTAATTAGACGTATGGGTCTTGACATTCCGTTGCACCATGGGTTGGGTTAGAGATTGAGGTTGAGATGGTAGAATGACTACCAAGTTTCAGATGGAAACGCGAGGTTGTATTAGCCTTGTAAGAGCCGATTCAGATCGGATATAAACTCAGCGTAGCATGCACTGATGCAGAGAGAGTTTGCGGCCAGAAGTGCCAAGGTAACAATGGACTGGAAATGAGACATGATCGTCAAGCGTGATCGGATCTCGATTGTATCGACCGAAATAGAGTTATCTAGAAATAATCTCTATTGCGACATTTGAACGTGCATCAAGGTCTCAAGGTATCCAAGTCTTGTCAAGCCGTGTTTGTTTCAGTTGGACATGTCAACGGGATGAGTCTCAGGTTAGGTAGATAAAGTTATTTGCGACTCACTGCTCCTTACACACGCTACATCCCTGTTACCGGCCACAGGAAGTAAAAACATCGATTTTTAGCATTCACTAGGAAACAAGAAAACCCTGCTTGATATACGTGTAGGTTCGATTGCAAGAAACGACGAAGTCATCACTGTTATTAGCACTGCTGCAGTCTCATCAAGGATCATGGTAACAAAGGGGTTAAAATTGACTTAGCAACTGAAAAAAGCCTTTGACATTTCAAGCGGGCCGAGTGGACGGGGGTGGGGGGGGGGGGAGGACGGGTTGTCGGGTCCTTGGAAGACCCCGATAGAAATATGGAGTAAGCTCACGCTACCACTAACAACGAACATCAGCCGTGTGTTGGTGTTTCTTGATGGATCTGATCAACAACAACAATCCTGGTGCTGATGACCAAGCTTTATGAGATTTAACCATCCTGTAGGATCGTTTGGCGAGGAGAAAATGGCTCAGATAAAAGGGAGTGTATTTTCTGGTACAGAACTCGAATACGTGAGACTCTCACCAACATAATACGCATTGTCCAATCAGAGACGTCTTACCGGGGGATCTTCCATCCGCCGTAACGTGAATTAATTGGCTATCGGCCGACGGGTTTTTGCAACGACCCGAATGATGAATACGCGGTTTCGCAGCCTGTTTGAAGCTGGGACATGAAAACAAAGTTTTTTATCTTTGCGGAGAAGATCGGAGAGATCTGCCCTTGTTGGAAATAACAGTTTCTGATCACTGCTCCTTACAAGGGGAGACGATATTATCTTCTAGATCTTGTAGGGCTCTTGGTGGATAAATCAACGCGACAAATAGGGTTTGATGCAGCGTGGAAGAAGATGAGATTAGCTGTGTTAGTCGAGATAGAGTTCTCCAGTGTCATGTTTCAAGAGAGGGTCGGATGCGAATATTCAAGAACCAATACTGACCGTTTGATGATCACCAGACAGTCAGATTCTCATGGTTGTGGCTTAGGTGAGCCTCTAACGCAATGTTAAATCATAATGGCTCACAGCTACGCTACCAGTCAGAATCATTTCTATGCGAGTGCAATACGACGAATAACATGGCATCCAGGGGTACGAGCACTAGGAGCGCGGAGTTAGTAGTGGGGCATGTATGCAATTCGCTCCCATTCCCGGGATCATCTCTCGCTTAAATGGCCTGGAGTGTGTCGGAGTTTGAAGGCACCCGTTATCCGCCAAGATTTGTCTCTCACTCTCAAGGCACTGCAATGTAATGTTCGACTCAACAGCGCACCCCTCTATGATTGCCTAACTTGTCATTGCGTATCGGGTCGGGTTGTTGGTAGTGTGCGAAAGGGCAAATCGTTTCTTAACGCCGGGGAGACGAAGAGGCGCAGTGGATAAGAGCTGCGGACTTTGTCACGGCGTTGACACGTTGACGAGTATGATCAACCGTTACGGACTGCAAGCTGGGAATATCATGGCGATATCTTGAGTCAGTTTGCGTTTGAAAGCGTGGAAAAGAGGTTAAATACAGCAATCACTAAAGGTAGGTAGAGAGTGAGGTACTTAGAGCGGCCGCCAGTAGCCAACCCAGTGAGAAACAACCCCTACAGAGGCTTGCAGCTGCACTCGCTTGCACTTCCAAAAGCTGCGCTAGAATTACCTGGCTAGGTACCTGAGGTAGCTGGGCGTGTGCACCCCTTGTCGTCAACACTTCAGTTTCGGGCTTAGTCGACTGGTGGACCTTTGCTTGGACGATCCGCGCGAGTTTATCTCCATCCATTTGTTCTGTTGGGTTAGTCTACCAACGGGAGGACATGACGAACTGAGAGAAGTGAGAGCTCATTCATATTTTACTTATTCTCCTGACCTCCCTCGTGTCTTGTCTTGCCTTGTCCAGGGTCCTCTTTCTTACACGCCTCTTTTACGGGACTGCTTACTCCCCTGCGATCGGCTGCCTATTCATTGTCGATCCTTAATACCTACCTACCTTTTAATCCTTTTCTTTTCTTTTCTTGTTGTTTTGTTTGAATTGGTCTCCTACAATACTCGACTACCAATTCGTATATTGAACAGCATTCAACGCTCAACCTACAACTCCGATACGAAATAGGAAATCCTGCAGTCGCTGGAGTGTCTGTCACTCACCAACCTCGAAACTCAATTGCGAGAATCCCAAGTAGATTCGGCCGTCACCATTCATCATGTCGGCGCTCTACGGGATCAACGCTAATAACGACGCCACTGCTGCAAGGCAGGGTGCTCCAGGCGCAGGCTCAACTGGTAACAATGTGCCCGCTGCTGACAAGCACACCGACGACGAAGCGATCAACGAGAAGCCCTCATCATCACCTGCCGACACTCTGGGTAAAGATGAGGAAGACGAAGATTCAGAGATGGAGCGAAGAACCTCTATTGTTCAGGCTCTCGCTCGCTCCTATTCGCATGCCTCTGGCACTCACCCCAACGGACAGAATCCTTTCCAGGCTGGCGAGGATTCACCTCTCAACCCCAACTCTCCCAACTTTAACGCTCGCGAATGGGCAAAGTCTGTCGTGGAATTAGTTCGCCAGGACGGCGCTGATTTCCGATCTGCTGGTGTTTGCTACCAAAACCTCAATGTTTACGGTTATGGTGGTGCAAGCGATTACCAGGGCGATGTCGCAAATGTGTGGCTCTCTCTGAGCGACCTCGTTGGAAGAGTCACTGGTCGCAAGCGACAGCGCATTGATATCTTGCGCAACTTTGATGGTGTCGTGCACAAGGGCGAAATGCTTGTAGTTCTTGGACCTCCCGGTGCTGGTTGCTCCACCACGCTCAAGACCATCGCTGGCGAACTCAACGGTATCTACGTCGATGAGGGATCTTACTTCAACTACCAAGGTGAGTCGAATTGCAGCTTTCGCGCAAAAGGGGGTGTGTTGGTTTCATGAGACTCGATCTTTTGTTGCGATCAGCAACGAGCTTGTCGCGTGCAACACAACTCGTACCTCCATGCGCCCAAGTAACCAGTATTTTAACATAATGTGCCACAGGTATGACCGCCAAGGAAATGCACTCCCACCACCGTGGTGAGGCTATCTACACCGCCGAGATTGATGTTCATTTCCCTATGTTGTCTGTTGGCGATACCCTCACATTCGCTGCCCGAGCTCGACAGCCCCGTCAGCTTCCCCAGGGCTTGAACAGAAACGATTTTGCCGATCACCTGCGAGATGTTGTCATGGCTATGTTTGGTATTTCTCACACCGTGAATACCCGCGTCGGTAACGAGTACATCCGTGGTGTCTCCGGTGGTGAGCGCAAGCGTGTTACCATTTCTGAGGCTGCCTTGTCTGGTGCTCCTCTGCAGTGCTGGGATAACTCAACTCGAGGTCTCGACTCCGCCAACGCCATCGAATTCTGCAGGACCCTCCGACTTCAAACAGAGCTTTTCAACAACACCGCTGTTGTGTCCATCTACCAATCGCCTCAGAGTGCTTATGACCTGTTTGACAAGGCCACTGTCATTTACGAAGGTCGACAGATCTTCTTTGGCCGTGCCGATGCTGCTAAGCAGTACTTTATCAACCTGGGTTTCGAGTGCCCTGCTCGTCAGACCACCCCTGATTTCCTCACTTCCATGACTGCTCCTAACGAGCGAATTGTTCGTGATGGTTTCAAGGGCAAGGTTCCTCGAACCCCTGATGAGTTCGCTACCGCTTGGAGAAACAGCGCCGAGTACAAGGCTCTCCAGGCTGAGATTGAGGACTACAAGGTCGCTCACCCCATCAACGGCCCAGACGCCGAGGCTTTCCGTGCTTCCAAGCAAGCTCAGCAGGCTAAGCGACAGCGCGCCAAGTCTCCCTACACTCTCTCCTACTCCCAGCAGATTCAGCTTTGTTTGTGGCGTGGATGGCTGCGACTCAAGGGTGACCCTGGTATCACTATTGGCTCTCTTATTGGTAACTTCGTTATGGCTCTTATTATCGGCTCCGTCTTCTTCAACCTGGATGAAACTTCAAGCAGTTTCTTCCAGCGTGGTGCTCTCCTATTCTTTGCTGTTTTGATGAACGCTTTCGCAAGTGCTCTCGAGGTAAGCTTTACTCCAATCTCACTCTTGATAAACACTGACAGTCTCAGATTCTGGCCCTGTACGCGCAACGTCCAATTGTTGAAAAACATAGTCGTTATGCATTATATCACCCGTCTGCAGAAGCTATATCTTCGATGCTGTGTGACATGCCATACAAAATCGCGAATACGATCGTTTTCAACATTACGCTTTATTTCATGACAAACCTCAAGCGCGAGCCGGGAGCCTTCTTCTTCTTCATCCTCATGTCTTTCGTTGTGGTTTTGGTCATGTCCATGATCTTCCGTACCATTGCGTCTGCTACTCGCAGTTTGTTCCAGGCTCTTGTCCCCGCCGCCATTCTCATTCTGGATCTTGTCATCTTCACCGGTTTCGTCATCCCAAAGCGTTACATGCTCGGATGGTGCAAATGGCTATACTATATCGACCCTATCGCCTATGCATTTGAGGCTGTCGTCGTCAACGAATTCCACAACCGCGACTACACTTGCAACGAGTTCGTTCCTAACCCTGCAGTTGCTGGATACGGAGATGTTGGATCAGAGAACCGTGTGTGCAGTGCTGTTGGAGCTGAACCTGGGAGAGCTGCTGTCAACGGTGACCGATACGCCGAGATGCAGTTTGGATACAGATGGGAGAACCGATGGCGTAACTTTGGTATCGTTATCGCATGGATCGTTCTTTTCACCTTCACCTACATGGTTGCCGCCGAACTCGTTTCTGAGAAGAAGTCAAAGGGTGAAGTCCTGGTCTACCGGCGCGGTCACAAGCCTGCTGCCGTCGCCAATGCTGAGAAGAAGCATAGCGACCCTGAGGCTGCTATGGCTCACATTGGTCCCGTTGTCACTGCTGAACGCACTCGAAGCCGAACCAACAAGGATGGCGGTATGCTACAGGAGCAGACCTCGGTCTTCCAGTGGCATGATGTCTGCTATGAGGTCAAGATCAAGGACGAAACCCGTAAAATTTTGGATCACGTCGATGGTTGGGTGAAACCTGGTACCCTGACAGCTCTTATGGGTGTTTCTGGCGCCGGTAAAACCACTCTGCTTGATTGTTTGGCCGACCGTACTTCTATGGGTGTTATTACAGGCGAGATGTTGGTCGATGGTAGCCCTCGAGACATGTCTTTCCAGCGCAAGACCGGTTATGTTCAGCAGCAGGATCTCCATCTTCAGACCTCGACAGTCCGAGAGGCCCTGAACTTCAGTGCCCTCCTACGCCAGCCCGCTCACGTCCCCAAAGAGGAGAAGCTCGACTATGTGGAACAGGTTATCAAGCTCCTTGACATGGAAGAATATGCCGATGCCGTGGTTGGTGTTCCTGGTGAAGGTCTCAATGTCGAGCAACGTAAACGTCTTACTATCGGTGTCGAACTTGCTGCCAAGCCTCCTCTGCTGCTCTTCGTTGACGAGCCCACATCTGGTCTCGATTCTCAAACCTCTTGGGCTATTTTGGATCTTCTTGAGAAGTTGACAAACGCCGGCCAAGCCATTCTCTGCACTATTCATCAGCCTTCTGCCATGTTGTTCCAACGCTTCGACCGACTCCTTTTCCTGGCCAAGGGTGGCAAGACTGTCTACTTTGGTGATATCGGCGAGAACTCCAAGACCATGACCAGCTACTTTGAGCGTTACGGCGGACACGCCTGCCCACCCGAAGCTAACCCTGCTGAATGGATGTTGGAAGTCATTGGTGCTGCTCCCGGATCTCACACTGAACTCGACTGGTTCCAGACTTGGCGCGACAGCCCCGAATACCAAGACGTCCAGGCCGAACTTGAGCGCATCAAGCGTGAGAAGCAGGGTGTTGAGGATACCGACGTTGATGACGGCAGCTACCGCGAGTTCGCTGCTCCTTTCATGGTTCAACTCAAGGAAGTCCTTTTCCGTGTTTTCCAACAGTACTGGCGTACTCCCGTTTACATCTACTCCAAGGCTGCTCTTTGCTCTCTCGTCGCTCTCTTCATCGGTTTCGTCTTCTTCAGAGCCCCCAACAGTATCCAGGGTCTTCAGAACCAAATGTTCGCCATCTTCAATTTGCTCACTATCTTTGGTCAACTAGTACAGCAGTCCATGCCTCAATTCGTCATTCAGCGTTCCCTCTACGAGGTTCGTGAGCGTCCTTCCAAGGTCTACTCATGGAAGGTCTTTATGTTGGCGCAGATTATCGTCGAATTGCCTTGGAATAGTTTGATGGCTGTTATCATGTTCTTTGGCTGGTACTACCCTGTCGGTCTTTACAACAACGCTGCTGACGCCGGTCAAACCACCGAACGTGGTGCTCTTATGTTCTTGTTACTGTTGGCTTTCCTCATCTTTACCGCTACTTTCTCGACTATGATCATCGCTGGATTTGAAACAGCTGAGGGTGGTGCCAACGTCGCTAACTTGCTGTTCATGCTCTGCCTGATTTTCTGTGGTGTCCTCGCTCCCAAGGGAACTCTACCCGGCTTCTGGAAGTTCATGTACTACGTGTCCCCGTTCACATATTTAGTCGGAGGCATGTTAGCAACAGGTGTCGCCAATACGGAAGTCACCTGCGCCAGCAACGAACTCTTACCCATCACACCACCCAACGGTTCAACCTGTACTGAGTACATGGGTGACTATATCAAGGCTGTCGGCGGTTACTTCGTTGACCCCGATGCCACCTCCAACTGCGAGTTCTGCACTGTCCGGTACACCAACAAATACCTCGCCGGCGTTAACATCGACTATGCCGACCGATGGCGCAATTTTGGTCTTCTGTGGGCGTACATCATCTTCAACGTGGGTGCTGCGCTGTTCATCTACTGGCTTGCGCGTATGCCCAAGAAGAGCTTCAAGAAGAAGACCGCCAAGAAGGAGTAAAAATTGGAAAAAATTGGAAAAAATGAATATCTTGTACTGGGTATGAGACTGGAGGGTTTTTGTTATTTACTAACTAGAGCTTGTGAAGGTGCTGAGCCTTTGCATATAGACGGCATAACATTGCCGAACATGTACATATGAGTTTTTACTAGACACTGTAATATGATGGACACAGATGTGGGATGGAGGACGAATACCCATACCCCTTTCAATCAACTTTTCTTAGAATATCTGGCCTTTTCACCGAAGTGTGACGTCTGTTTGAGCACACCCATGTTGAGCAGGATGAAGATAGGGCTCCTAACGTCACAGTTACCGGCTGTCTTCTACTCGATGTCTGAAGAACTATTTCACGCCGACCAAAACCGAATGTCCCCTAGACCTAGGTTCCTCAAATGGTTGATAGTCACCTATCGCCATGCGATCCAGCCACGCAGGCTCAGGCCCAATGCGACAATCACGAAGATCAGGTGAGTGGAGAACCGTGACCTTAGCTTTCCCAGTTTCCCAAGCCTGTCCATCTGTGAGTGATTCAAAAGTCTCATAGTCAGTTGCGAACCCCGATAATGCGTAGTCAAGGACGAGCATTACCTGGCGGCGGCCCTCGGTGAGCAATAAACTAAACAGAAGGATGTTTTGTGGTTACCATTTGTTGCAGCCGTTAGGGAAAGCAAAGAGGTAACGAACTCATGTTAGTATAGGCCGTTGCAGTGTTGAAGGTGAGTGTAGTCATGACAGGTGAGAGCGGCCAGAGGATTGTGTAGACAGATAGCTCTTTAATGATATCACTAGTTCTTCACTTCTTGCACAGAAAAAAACTTGATAGGAGCACACAAGCCTAATAGCAGTCAAAGTGCTATGGCTGTCATTCATTTTTCTTTTCAACAACACTTTCAACACCACGCTATGCAACAGTCACTCCCAAACCTCCTAGGCTATGTACAACTTTTCTTTTCTTTTCTTTTCTTGTACAACTTTTGAAATCATCAACTTTTTTAAGCCTTGCCAGGCCAGATCTCCTTAGCGACATCGTTGACAAGCTTGAGCTTGGCAAACATCTTCTCCTCAGTCATACCCTCAGCACCGACGGCGACACTAGCGAAACCGCACTGAGGGCTGATGCCAACCTGCTCAAGAGCCTCCTCGAGACTGCGGCCCTGACCATCAGCGATGATCTTGGCAGCGTCGAGCACGCGGTGCTTGATAACCTGGGCGTCCTCGAGCTCGGGCTCCTTGGTGGTGATGACTCCCAGAACGACGTTCTTGTGCTTAGGGAGGAAGCGGAGGGGCTCGAAACCGCCGGAACGAGGGTTGTCGTACTCAAGGAAGAAGGTGTCGTAGTTAAGAACTGTGAAGAACTTTTCGGCGATCTTCTCGTATGAACCCTCGCTGAAGTGCATGGACTTGGAGAAGTTCCCTGTTGTGTGTAAGTGAGTGGATCCAGCGTCATGATCTGAGATAAGTACCTCTGCAGATGTGAAGTCCGATGTGGAGACCCTCAGGTCGCTCAGCGATGGCATCGTTGTGAGCCTTGAGGTAAGTGTCGAACAGCTTGTCAGGATCAACGCCCTCATCTCTTAGAGACTGAAGCATCTCATCGGAGCAGAAGTAGGCGAGGGTGGGGTCATCGATCTGGATGTTTCGCACGCCCTCATCGTACAAAGTCTTGAACTCCTGGCGGTAAGCCTTGGCCAGATCGGCAAAGAAGTCCTCATCGTTAGAGTAAGCTTCAGGGCTGTAGCACTTTCCAGAGGCAAGTCGCAGGTGGAAATAGCAAGGAGGAGGCATGGTGAACTTGCACTCAGCCCACTGCTCGCGAGGAACACACTCGCGGAGCATCTTCCAGTTCTCGAGGTAAGGGCTCTTCTTGTACTCGATCTTGGATTCGCAGAGAGCAGCCATGGGATACTGCCTACCAGTCTTCTTCAGCGCAGCAATAGGAGGCGCAGAGAGACGGACAAGATCCCAAGGAACAGGCTCAACTTCGCGGAAACCGCCGAGACGCTCGAAGAATCCAGAGAAGTAGTACTTGCGATCAAACTCGCCGGAAGAAATAGCGCGAACTCCATGCTCCTGCTGCTTCTTCACGATATCGGCAATAGCAGCCTTTTGCGTCGCAGCGAGCTGCTCAGCAGTGACCTGACCGGCATCGGCTTGCTCCTGGGTGCGAGACAGCGCCTCAGGGCGAATGAGCGAGCCGATGTGGTCGGCGTGGAAGGGGAGCTTTGTGACAGTCATTTTTTGAGCGCGAGGAGAGTCAATTGAGCGGTTTCATGGCTGCGGGAGTAGCCATCATGGCTCTTTTTATCATGGGCATGATGACATGGGGTATTTCTCCAAGCAAAGCCAGACCAATCAATGGTCCAATGATGACTGCGTTGAGAGTAGCATGTCTCCATATGACCCCTCCCCCTCCGCAGATCTTCGGTTGATGGACACGGCTGTTGAGATGAGGGTTAGGGTTACGACCTTTGGAGTTCATTTCATGATCATGAACGAAACAGAATGGGTTGGACACATGAGCTGTCTATCAAGTATTGTCTGTCATTGACAGCGCGAGGCTCGAAAGGCACATAGTTGAGCATGGACCAATATGGCAACCCAGTAGGTGGCCGACATTAGCATGTCACCAAGGAGTCTCGAAGAATGGCAGCGACAAGCAAGGCGCAAGTGGCCTTTGCAATAACTGCTCATGACATCTCTGCTCGTGTCTTTGAGTGGTGTATATACCTAAAGCCTGATGTCTGTCAGTCATGATGAAAAGGGGAGAAGTCAGTCAGAAAGTTCAACTGCCACAAGATGAGAAAACAGATGATGCTTACATTACCACTCTCAATGTCGATGTTATGGATAAGAATTGTTTTGTTCCAATGGAAACGGGGGCAACAATCCTTTTCAAAGCCTAGGAACGACAATGCCCAAGCAACTGACCATGGGGCAAAGTCTACTGTCTCACTTGGAGCATACCGCAGTCCTAAGACCTGCAATATTTCACGCATGTTTCTTCTACATTTCAGTAGCCTCATCGAGATCGGCCCCAAAAGTGCTAGATCGTACAAAAGAAAAAGAAAAGAACTTGCTAGCACAATATGTGAGACTAGTAAAGTAAGGGAGCAAGATTGACCAACCCAAAAAACAAAACAATGCATCTCTCCCTTACTGAGCCTTGACACAATGAAGATAACTCTTCCTGCACGTTGAATAACAAAGTTTGAAATGTAATGTTCTGCAAGCCATTCTGCAAGCCATCAAAATAAGCGGCTTGCATAAGGCGACAAATAAAAACCCTCCCTGGCGTCAGAAGCGAAGACAGAGGAGATTAGTGAATCATGGGCGTTTTTGTTCCCACGATAGTGAACTAGCTAGCATAAGCTCCGATCAGAGGCGGGAATGGCTCCAACGGCACGCGCTGCCAACATTCCTCGTCAGGACGTGTTATTGTCGTAACTCTACTTGGCTTTCCAATTTTAGCATTGAAGTTGGTGATCAAACATACGAGGCGCAACGTTGCCACACGTTAATTTGATCGTCAGGAACAGGAGCTTCGGGGATGTTTTCTCTAGTGTATAGCGGTATGTGTTTGTGTAACATTGGCGTAAATAAGGGTACTTTGTACCTTGCATGAAATCTTGTAGTACATGATTGCAATATCAACGACTTGGCACGGCATCTTTTGATCCGGAGAGCGATGATACTAGAAATGGAGTTCCCTGATGTTATCACAGGAGCAATTGACTTTGGGAACGGATGCGATAGCTAAAGCTTCTCCTCACGTCATAGAAAGCTCATAGTCACTGAGCTAGCTGAGCTATCAATCAAGACTATCAAGTGCTTGTATGACTCGGCTGGTTAGTATCAGACTGTAAGCTCCGGAAACAGACAAGGCTATCATCGTAGGGCTCTGGCGAGCTTCCGAGACTACCGAACTATCGGCTTGTTTAATCTATCGCAGTGATCCATGTTAACTCAAAGTTAATAAGCTTCCTTGGATGAGTTGCATTCGAGGGATCTACGGTGGAGTTGTCGATTCTTAGTAGATGTGAATCAGTTATCGCCAAGCAAGAAGTGGATCAGATCAAAATTCTTAGAAAGTGTATTGAGCTCTGGCCAATTAATATCTGAAATTTGGTCTTTAACACGAGCCGTGAATTCCAGTGGTATTTTCCCAAGGTTATACGAGAACTTCAATGCTCGGTTACAACTCTCCCCGTAGTAATAAACTTAGATTGAGCTTGGCGATGCCAAAAACGTCGAAAAGGACATCAGCCTTAACAAAAACCCCCATTACTTTGAGGCATTTCCTGACCATTTCCTGATCATTTCTTATTTCTTGTTGAAGTGTCATGGACTTTTGGGTTGGACTGTCGAAAACTACCCTAGACCGCCGTCCGGAGCACGGTCGGCTCGGCGGCCTCCGCAAAAACTATCGGCCCGCATAACACAACAGGTCAGACTTGATTCATGTCTCATACCAGCTTTCAGCTCTCCCTTGGTAAGACCGACTTTCTTCCACTTCTCACGAACGCAATTTCCCCCTTGTGGTTCATCTATTAGCTTACGGGATGGGTAATGTCTCGATCTTGTGGACATGAAAAAGAGAACCAAAACAAAATACTCATATCCAAATGCTTCCAAGGTGTGAAGAAACCCTCGGATCCTGTTTCCCCGGATTGTGCTAAAGAATGCTCGCATCCGGCCGAAGGGAGGGAGGGGTCTGATAAACGGTTTCGAAACAGTGTCGATCTTTTGCCTTGTCCGATCTCAAGTTCCATCCGCTGAAAACGCTATGTGAGTGATACTCAAGCGAGTATAGTCGCTTTCGGGGGAGCCACAAAACACACCAGATATTGCTCTGCCGACTTCTGGTGACCAATGACGTACATTCTTGGGTGATGGAGATTAGACGCTTGTCACATATCTGCCGAATCCTGCAGGAGGGGAACCTTTGAGAAGGTGTGCTCTGATAGCGAGTGCTCTGACGCATCCAGGAATGGTCGCTCGCATGCGGACAAATTATTTCCTGGCTATCAGTCTGGGGCCGATGGGCCGTCGGTATTCAAGAAGTGGTTGAGCATGTAGGAATTCAGAGTGCTTCGATACATGTGAAACCACTCCTTTGAGGGAGGCTAGGCCAAGGCATTGGGATGAGTGTCTCAGCAGAATCCTGTGTCGGCAGCCTCATGCATCAACAAGTGAGATAGAGGCTATCAGTATTAACATCTGGAATTTAGAGTAATCTTACAACCCGAGGTGCTGCAGAGCCAAATTCTTTATGTGGCGGGGCTTTTGGGGCCAAACAAGGTCCTCAAAGTGTGGAGTGGGAGTGAGACACGTCAAGTCAGGGGCACTGCATTCTTTGCTTGTTGTATGGGAACGCCATGTCTCAACAGTCATAGCACTCTGGACTTGTTTGTTTTGGGGCTCGATGCATTCGTCAAGGACCAGACGGACTATCGGCATGAGGCTTAATCTGTGGTCCTAGGGGGATCCCATACAATCTCAGCCCCAAGGCAAGGGGACCCAAATCATGTATAAAGAGAGGGCTTGATTCCGTCCAAAGCTCAAATCCTTTCTTCTCTCATCATCAAGCATCTCAAACATCCTCGATCCCCTCGCTTCTCTTCCGAGAGCTGTTTTCCAGTCGTTACAAATCCAGTCATTCGCTCTAAAGAACCACCATCAAAATGCGTTACACCGAGCTCCTCGCCCTGGCCATGGGCAACTTGGCCGCTGCCCAGTTCACCACGGGCCGCTTCTCCAACACCACCACCGGCGCCATTGAGACTGGCACTGCCACCACCGGCACTGATGTCACCGGCACTGAGACCTCCGGTGCCGCTACCAGCACCTCTGCTGGCGGCATTGGCAACCCTGACGGCTTCAACTTCCTCGGATGCTTCTCTTCTGAGAACGGCTTCCCTGGCTTCACTCAGGCCTATACCTCCGAGGAGAACGACTCTGAGCGTTGTGCTGATGCCTGCTTGGGCTCCAACTTCTTCGGTCTCTATGATAACAGCTGCTACTGCGGTAGCGAGCTTGACCTCACCACCTCTCCTTCTGTTGGCACTGAGCAGTGTGATATCACTTGCCCTGGTAACTCTGGTGAGAACTGTGGTGGTCTCTCTTCTGGTGACCGCCTCATGCGCCGACAGGTCGCTGTCAACGTTCTCCTCTCCGTCTATGTCGCCGTCGGCGTGAACCCTGGTGAGACTGACACTGTCATCAACACCGACTTCGTCACAGAGACCCTCCCTCCTGTCACCACCACTGCCACTGTCACCTTCACTGAGGACGGCACCACCGTCACCCAGACCGTCACCACTGTTCTCCCCGCCATCCCCACCGATGTCATCATCATCTGCTATGGTAACTACTGTGCTCCTCAGGTCCACTGCCCTACCTGCACCAAGTGGCAGATCGTCTGCGAGGATGGCCTCTGCGCTCCTCGTGAATGCTACGACGACACCTGGAGCCAGCTCAAGATCTGCAACAGCGGAAAGTGCCACTATGCCGACTACCAGGGTGATGAGTGCAACCAGCGCATCGTCTGCTACGGCAACGAGTGCCAGCGTGACCAGCACTACTCTGTCGACTACGCTCGCAAGTTCGTCTGCGACGTCGACGAGGACCGATGGTACTTTGATGAGTGCAAGGACGACTGCTACACCTACGAGAAGTGCTCCAAGGGCGAGTGCGAGCCCGTCCACCCTCCCGTCAAGCCCACTGAGCCTGTCCACCCTCCCAAGCCCGTCACCCCCGGCAAGCCCCCTGTTGTCGTCGTCCCCGAGCCCGAGACTCCCTCCAAGCCCGGCAAGCCCGAGACTCCCGGCAAGCCTGAGA
>JABFAI010000436.1:0-22711 GCA_013266175.1 Fusarium gaditjirri
ATACTTAATATTTAAGTAGTAAGTTATAATAAAGTTTAAAAATTAAATATATAGATTATATATTAAGTGAAAAGGTTCTTTAACTTATAATTACATTATTAATTTATATTATAATGAAATGTAATAATTAAATGAATAAAAAATATTAACTATAGATAGTTAAGCACATATAAGATAATATCAAACACATTCGCTACAGCTTCTTTATGGCCGTACAAGCAGTATTTAGCGCTGGGCGGCTTTACCTCTGGATTGTGATAGCTGGAAACGTTATTTTTTTGATCCCCAGAGCAAATCAGCCTTGCTGTGCAGCCAGATCCAGCACTGCCGCCATCTCGATACAGCATGGCCATTGTAGCTGCAGCAAGAGCTTTTGATACATGATAAGTGACCGAATACCACCGTATCTCCATCGATGGCGTTTATTCGAATGGCTGTGCCAGACAGTGAGAGCTGACAAGAAGGTGATTTCGGGTAGCCAGATTGACATTTTGTGGTTTTTTACCTTTACAGCTGAGTCAACGTGCTCGAAGACGTCCCACGCGATCTCCAAGGCTTCATCAGGGATGGTCATTTGTTCAGCCAATTGCACTGGACGGCTCATACCACCACGAGCCAGGCTTGGAAGCTCCCCGATGCTCGGAACCATGAGATAAAGCTTTTTAAAGTAGTGTAAGGCGAGTACATCATGGTCCGCTTGTTGAAGGAAGTTAATTCCCCACCGAGCCAGTGCGGTGTTGAACACTGCGATAGCATTCGCGAGTTCTGATCTCCAAGTGAGCGGCCGGTAAGGATTCCACGTATCTGGACGAATGCGACTACTTAACAGTACAAAGTACGTCTTGTGAGTTCGTATGATGTTTGATAGGAGCGCTATGGACAACGCTAGAGCGTCTTCGCGAAGGCCTAGATCATCTGGAAGATCTTGAGCATGAAGCAGTGCATTCTTGATCATCTGAAAAGGATAGCCCGTTTGTGGCATACGAAATGATAGCTCACTGATTGAGTAATTCGGAGTGGTATTGCTTTGCAGGCTGCGAATTATATCAATCAGGAGCATGTAACATAGAAGCGCACTGTCGCAACCAGTCAGTTTGAATTCAAACCCGACTCGAGATTCCTTAGGTTCCACTCGCCTCTTTCCTACCAGATGTCTTTCAGATGTACTCGATGCAGTATACGTAGACGTAGAATCATCCGTCATTCGAATTCGTCTTATGATCTGTTCAAGGTCAGCGGCGAATGTTGCGATACAGGTCCATACCCACATTCGCCACGTTACTAAGAAGTCCTGCTGTCTTTCGCTTGATTACACTTCCTGGTGCAAGTATACCGTATGTTGACAAAAGAGCTGCCTACTGAATCCTGAGGACATGATCGGACTTCGGTAAGGTAAGGCTCTGTTCAAACTTACAGCAACGACTGTCCTCGCGCTACGGGTTTCGCGACCATCAACTTCCAGTATAGCCAGCCAAAGGTGGAAGCCAGCTTGACAAAGCTGCTCGGAGACGTCGTATGATGTATTCTGCGTCTCTGCTGGTGAGTCGGAGAAGACCGAGGCAATACAAGCCACTGCCAACGACAGCTGCAGATATGATGGGTTTGATCGAGCTAGAATTCCCTCGGCGCCTATGTCGCTGACGTAGACGTGTGTCCCAAACGTGTCGCAGTATTCACTATGCAAGGCTGCAAGCTCATTATCGGTTGGGAGGGCTTGTAGGCCATATAGAAGTGTCAATGGGTATGTATGTGGCCGTAAATCAGCTTCAGCGATTGGCGTGTCAAGACAAGCATCCAGAGCCAAGGAGGAAGCATTTTGACGGACTGCTTCACCCTCGCCGTGCATTAAAGCGGTCCGGAAACGTTCTACGACCGGGATTGATGGTTCCCTGGTGGGCGTCGACTGACTCCCAACACGTTGGTTGTCGCCGAGCGGGCCATACACTTGCTGTCGGAGCTTCCATCGTTGACTTTGCTGGATGGAGATTGGAGATGATGTGTTGCAAAAGGCGGTCTTGCATGACTGGTGTAATGATACACCAGCTGTCTCGGTGATTGACTTAATCCGATCCCAACCCCATTAGACCTTTTGGCGGGCGGGAAGGAAGGTTAAACTCCGAAGATACGTCACGGTCTGGTCTCGCGAAAAAGAAGGGTAATTTACAAGGTGAGTTTTCCATTTTAGGGAATATAGCTCCTTCAGCTGTTACATGTGCCGAGGTCCTCTCAATGTAGGGCTAGGCCAAGGGCCTACAGTCGACTTAGTAGGCTTTTCCCCTCAGTCACGCGGAGATCCCAGATGCACAGTGCAGAAGCTGTCCCGGCATGTGTTTTCGACAGGTGCGGGCACTAATATACCGGACGTGCGCCCCGGATTGTCCGAAGGAAAGAAGTGAAGCCAGACAACCACCATCTCTCTCGGATGCCCGCAGAATGAACACGACGGGTACGAGCGTCAGGCAGGGCGAGCCACTTTTTCAGTGCGGCCAATGTCATCGATCTTTCTCGGGGGTCGACCATCTTACCCGACATGTTCGGATACGTGCGTATCGGGAGTCCTTTCCGGCAGCTGAAGGCTGAAACTCTGACCTCGAGCTTCTGCAGATACCCGTGAGAAGCTATTCGATTGCTCCGTCTGTGGTAAAGCGTTCGCCCGCCCGTGAGTCTGTCCCATAGGGCGAATTGAGGTGGATACCGGCTCATTGTGGAACGACAGGGACCTTGTCAAGCGCCACGAATCGCAACATCGACGAGATTCGGCCGAGACGGGCGGTCGCAGCGCTCGTGCAGCCCATACGCGCTTGCTCTGTGCTTCATCAAAGCTCCGGTGTGGAAATGAGCGGCCATGTGCGAGATGCGTGAAGAAGGGTGTGCCCTGCGAAGAGTCAGTCGCTGCTCAACGAGGACCGCTCAACGACAACAGCTCGTTGAGTGATGCGGAACTCGATGATGGCCAAGTGTCATACCAACAACAGAGCCCAATCACGGTGACTACCGAGCCACAAATCGAGAGCCGGACAGAAATCGCATTTTCTGACAACTCCTTCCCAGATGTGCCAAACTTCAATCATATGGTGCCTCGAACCACGAGCGTGCCTATATTCAATGCGCGGCCCGTGGAAGATATAA
Organism: Fusarium gaditjirri; assembly: GCA_013266175.1. Lineage (NCBI taxonomy): Eukaryota > Fungi > Ascomycota > Sordariomycetes > Hypocreales > Nectriaceae > Fusarium > Fusarium gaditjirri. The sequence continues at coordinate 3,130 of JABFAI010000436.1, forward strand.
GCAGCAACCAGTCTCTGGCGCCGGTTGGGAGAGAGGTGAGCCCTTCAGCTCATCCCGAGCCTTCAGGGATCCAGTATGACGCTCATCAAGTGGCATCGGCCTCGGGCCAGTTTGAGGGGCTGTTAAATAATCTACTGTTCACCTCCCCAAACGATGATGAGGAAATATATGCCCGCACGATAACCGACGAACGACATCACTATCCGCTATCGCTTCCAAGTATATAGAACTTTTAAGAATTGTTAACTAAACATGAAACTGCCTATTAGTTTATGTATTCCCTACCAGATAACAGCCTCGTGGGGACACGTAGAATGCTGCTTTAAGCCTGTAGTTTCTATTCCTGTTATCGCTTGCTTGTATGCCTGCGGTGGAGCAATCGAGTCCAACCGCTGCAAGTCGCTAATCTCGAAACTTATACTCCTTGCTGTCATATCGCTCTCGGAATCCCCTTGGACCGGGATCTGGTTGTTCCTAGATTTAAGTCTTTGCCATACTTAGCTTGTGAAATAGAGGTTTCGAGACTGGTTGGTAGGAGATGGCATACTCGTATATAATAAGAAGGGCATAAAACATAAAAATAAATACAAAAAATAAAATAATACGCAGCCCTTGGATGCATTCCTCTGACGTGATATATCTAGGGCTTATTATAGGGATTTGGGATATATTCGCTCTCGCCATAATGGTACACAATTTCTCAAGGCTTTCTATACTGGCCTTTGGAAGAGCCTGTCACGTCGGAAGCATTTATTTAAAGCCATATGCAGCTTGAAAGGTATGCTGCCATCAGGCGCACTTGGCGTAAACCTTTTGGGTCAGATCATACGAAGATTCTGGCCAGTGAACTCAGAATAGTGACCTGATCACACCACTTGAAGCCCAAGAGACCGAGACAAGCATTAGTATCGGAAAGGAAGCTCCGGCTTTGAGCGCCTATTAGACGTTAGAGATCGAGTCGTCTTAAATTCTTGGTTATCCTGCCCCTAAATCAATTGATTGATCAAAGGAAAAGGTAAGGGTCTATTACTAGTCGCATATTTATCAAAAGGAATACGCCATGGTCCAAGCGCAATCGAATAGACAGAATATACTCCTGTTATGTCAATAAATGGTGTGCTCGGCTCTCCGAACGTGACATGGCCCTTTGCGCAAGCAGAAGAGGTTAAGCACAGGGTAAAGTTAACGTGAATCCCAAAATTCTGTTACTAAGGGCCATAATCAAAGTGGAGTCAAGGGTAAGCACCACCGCATGGGTGTCTGTTTTTGGGTTTGTTGCCGAGGTAGCTGGGCGAGGTACGGGTAGTCATTTTCAAATTGCTGGTCATCCACTTAGTATGTAAAATAATGTAGTCAAGATAGGAAGCCATTGGTACAAGTCACTTTGGGATGATGTTAGTGAGGTCATATATGCGTAACGCCCGAATCCACATGGCATCATATGGCAGTCCATTGGATGCCACCTATAAAGATTCTCCCCGCAGCAGCCTCAGATGACCTTGAGATGAACGCATTGATAGCCATTTCAACCAGCCTAAAATAATTCAACATGCCGGCTCGGACCACCATCTGACGTGCTGGACGCGGGGCGCTCTATCAGGTGCATCGAAGAGCGTATGCCTCGACGGCACGGAGCAGATGAAAGTCGTCCAATCCACCATCCCCGCACTGGAAAAACACGGGCTCGAAATTACAACGCTCTTCTATCGCCAATTGCTCAATAAACACCCTGAGCTCAAGAACATCTTTAACACAGCCTATCAAGATACAGGCAAGCAGCCAGCCGCCCTCGCGCACGCCGTGTGGGTATATGCCGCCAATATTGAGGACCCTGAAGCCATGAAGGCAGCTATTTCCCGCATTGGACATAAACATGCGACCTTGGGAGTTACTGCGGACCAATATCCCATCGTCGGCTAAGGGTTACTCTCGGTGATCAAGCAAATACTCAAGCAGGAAGTTAATTCAGAGATCTTGGATGCTTGGGACGCTGCATACTACCAGCTTGCTGAGTTATTTCATTACTTTTGAGGAAGGATTGTATTGAGAGGCCATGGCGACACCCGGTGGCTGGAACGGATGGCGCAAATTCTTCATCTCTGACAAAGTGAGAGAGAGCGAGGAAATCATCTCATTCCATCTCATGCCAGCCGATAAGGGAGCTTTGCCATCCAATAAGCCTGGCCAGTTTGTCCGCATTCGATGTTTTGTGCCTGAGCTTGGGACATACCAGCCCCGGCAACATAGTCTGTCTGACGTGCCAAATGGAAAGTATTTTCAAGTTTCCGTTAAAAGAGAATTCGCAGCGGACATAAAACCGGCCGGCCGGCCGGCCGAGTATCCAATTTCCTTCGCGAGTTGCTGCCGGAGGGGTCGGAGGTAGATATCAGCATGCCATTTGGTGATTTCGTCTTAGACATCAACACTACAACGCCCGTGGTGTTTATTAGCGGAGGAGTTGGACTGACGCCTATGATGGCCATGCTGAAGAAGATAACGCAGGAAGGTAAACCGAGGAAAGTGGTATTCATCCATACTGCACGCAACTCACACGTCCATGCTATGAAACACACCCTCATCGAGATTGTGAGAGACCATCCGGAAGTCACCCGCCATGTTTACTATGTGCGGGTTGAAGAAGACGATATACTGGGGCTTGATTACAATCACGAAGGGCGCATGGATCTTGCAGAGGTTAATCATAAGGTGATTCTGCTAGAAGCGAATTACTACATCTGCGGGCCATCGCCATTCATGAATTCTCAGAGCAAAGCACTTCGGGATCTGGGTGCTGATGATAAACACATACGCGTGGAGGTATTTGGGTAGCCAACTTCCTGATACTATATGGAAGTTTCCCTCTTTCTACAACAGCTTAAATTTTAACTTAACCCAGCAATTCCAACTGTTCCCAGGCCAGATTATCGCGACATGGCCAAGCCTTGTTCTCACTAACCTGAGTCCACGACTGCTTGCGCTGTGGCAGATTGTTACGTCGTTTACAAGTACCTAAACACTAACATTGTTTCTTCGTCATGCCGTTGGCAGTATAAGTCAGAATTAGTGTCTTTCATTGTCCTTCTACTACGTAAACTCGAGCGATCATGGTTCGTCTAGCCTTATCAGATAGCAGGAATATTTATATTAAAAATAAATATGTAGGAAGGCTTAACCTATGTTAGTATAAGAATAACGCTTTTAGCTACGCTTGTCATTCCTCTCTACGGAAGCAAATTCATAGTCTTAAACTGGGGAAAAAATAATACGATCTTTATTATCTTATACAAGGTGGGGCTATCTTCTTCTCCTATAGCTTGACTGTTCTATTCCCTGGTCTCCCTCGACCCCATCCATTCCTAATCAACCTGTCTTTATCCTCTTGCTCCTTCGACTCCTTCCTATATTATTCGAAAATTTGCTTTATTTTTCTACCCTGGTATGGATATCAGCGCCGCCTTAAGTAAGTCTTTTGTCCAATCCAGGGCCTGCCCATTTCATAGCCGAAGTAAGGACGGTATCGCTTATTTTCTTTTCAGCCACCGGCAAGTCACCATCAGAAGCAAATGCACCCCAATCAAGCGGCAAGTTTATGACAGCCTCCTTTATGTCAATAAGAAAATTAGACTATTAATTCATCGTGCCTTGCATAGATCACTCTACCTTCTATACACTCTAGCAACTGAGGTCCAATGGAGGTAGTTTGACAGAATGCCCAATTGTAAGTGCTATCCTAACCTTATCGCTCAATCAACTGTTACACATATTATTAGCCCAAAAGATATATCATTCTTGAAATGGTCGAGAAGACTTTATGGCAAGATGTCAACAGCTCTCCCTGGGCGCTGATCGCCTTCGGGCAACTACTTCTTAACATTTCAGAAGATGTAACTTCGTGTACAAAAACCACAATAGCCAAAGTTCTGTTCTTGACCGCTAAAATGACAGGTTGTTACCTAAGAGTGTCGAATCCGGCATTACTCAAGGAGGATTTTCAATTATTATACCAAACCAGCTTTTCATTGCAGACTAAATAGTGACGTGACTAGTATAAGTTTCTTCAAGTTTTTAGGCTATCTACAACGTCTCTCTGATCATCCTTTATACCTTTTTTTTTAATTTGGGATATACCCTCTAAATTGATTAAGCTATAACTGATTGCTTACAGCTTCAACATATATCATACTGAACCTCGTGAAACGCATGTATATTGTCAGGCGCGTTCCTTATAATGCACCTCATGGCATTGTAGCCACTCTATTTCTTAGTGAGCCTAGTGAAACCTGAAAATGTCTTGTTGTCGAAGTGCATCACTGATAAAGACGGACATCATAAACATGAAATGCGTTCCATGACCCACCAAAGTCACCAAAATCCAAAGCCTGAGGTCTCTTCACTTCTTCCAGCCCACGGTCCACATAACATGAGCAATATCACGGGCGGTATGAACCGTATCTATAATACGGCCAAGAATGCTGTCCGCCGACGGTATTTCTTCCTCCTCATACGGCATCAGCATGCCAGAAGGAGTTATTCGCATGCCCACCGGCTCTTCACAAAGGCTGTTCGAAGAGGGCATGACTGGGCTCTTAGAGTGCTTGCTAATCGTCCCTTGTTCTGGATAGTCTTCCCAATTCTTGATAGTAGTAGACGGGAGCATGGCAATTGTTTTCCCTTCAGCTAGCTTTGACTCTGGAGTGTCTCTTTCAAAGAACGGCCACGTCCTTGTCTTCCTGCACTTCACCATCAAACCATCGTCTGGATCACTATCATCGGCATATCGGCCATTGTCCGGCTCGTTATTATCATTGTGGATGCCTTCAACTTCGACAGCAATGCATTGCTCAACTTGTTCGTTGAAATGAGTGCGCTTCCGCTCGCCATTCGGAGATATAGTTCCAGAAGACTCCGTGACTAGAGTGACACTGCTGTTTGCACTATCCAGCTGACCTAGAGGAAATGATAGAGAGAGATCTCCGGTCTCCTGCATTTTACCAGCAGCTCTAGCTTGCTTGGACATCGAAGCTGTTGATAACGATCGTTGTAGTATTTCTTCGGACATGCTCCGCTTCTTCAGGATTGGCTTCCTATCAAGGTTCCCATTTGAATAGGTTTTGGGCAATAGTACCTCGGACAGCTCGGTCTGTGTGGAGCCAAAGGGATTTGGTACCGAGTGTAGAGGGCCATAAAGCCAGGTTATATCGTGGTCCTTGAGCCTTGGAGAGATGTAAGTATTTAGATCAAACATCATGTCTAATACCAGGAGTTCAAACCAATTAAGTTTCTGGGGAGAAATTGTTGTTAGGTCATATTTGGCCTTGACCCAAGTTCTCCAAACAGCATTTTCTAACCGTTCACTATCAGACAAATCTCCTCGGCGCATTACAACGTAACGCCACGAGGACCAAATATCCTCCTCCCGCCAAGCATGGGATAGGTAGTCAACCTGGTGCGAGGGCCTGCCAGAGACAGCCATGTCATCTTTGGTACGCTTGCTATCCTCAGGTGCACCAGGCCTTAGGATGCCGTTGGAAAGTTTTGAAGTTGCGTGATCTTCGGTGGAGATAGAGTAAGAGCTGCCACTTCGAAAACCTGAGGATGTTTCTCGGTTATTATCAGTGTCGATTTCCCCATGGAAGTAGAACTTTTCTTGTGCGATAGAAGAAAACATGGCGTTGCATTAAGGCGACCTTGTAAGGTCAAGACCGTCGTCGTAGTCTCGTGTACCGAAGGGATTGGTTGAAGGCGTAAATTCGAATAATATGATATGGATGGCCCTGGGAAATAGAGTCAACGGGCTGTTAGGGATGGGATTGTATAAATGCCAATATAAACGATGAAGGAAAAGGCAGAAGAGAAATGAAACTTAAAAGGGATTCCGTGGTTAGCCACTTATGAAATTGTGCGCCCGCTGATTTGGTGTTGGTGGTTACAGTGTGTGTTTGATCTTGACGTAGGAGTGATGGTTGATGCACATTGATATGTGGAAGATAAGGGAAGGGGGAGGGTAAGATGGAATAGGTAAATAAATAGGACATAGATGAGAGATATACCTTATAAGAATGAAGTAATAAGAAGCAGAAAAGGCATAATAAACATGTGGGAAGCACTCTACGTAATAGAAAATGGGACGTAGGGTGGGGGGTAATAAACAAGTCAAAGCGCGAATGTTAAAGAGGAAAATAGTATACGATTAAACGCGAAAATAGAAGGGACCGGCAAGGGAAAGTCCAGGACATAGAATTAGAACTGGTAATGGACAAACATTAGGGAAATGGAAGGACCGAAAGATAGCCCATTGATCATATATTCTTAATCAGAACTATCATTTTCGTGGATGTTAAATCCACCATACTGGAACTGGTTATCTGAGGAGTACGACATGGGGGAAACACTGTGCAAGCCGTGATACCATGCTAGTTTGGCCTTTCTCAACTCGCGGTTCCTGTCCCTTCGATCTCTCATTTTCTTTGTTGAAATATCATTCCTGTCCACAATTCAAACTTTCAAGCGGTGGGTCCATCCCCCTCTAACCCGGAGGCATTGGCCCGGTGGTCAAGTTTTGATCTGGGATAGTGGAAACTAAAGCGATAAGGGCGCGGATATCTCCGTTTCTTTACAGGAATAACAAGATGCAAGAAGACTTTTTCTTTCCCCTCCCTTTATTTCTTTTTTTCTATTATTATTTTTTATTTTCCTTCATTTTACCCTTACAGATATTGTTTATTTATAAGTAAAGCAGGCATCTATAAATAAGAAGGAGAAAAAGTAATAGAGTCTATTAAACCTAATTAAGCTTTAAAGTAAAGATTAAAGTATAAGCTGCAGTATTAAAACTAATTGAAAGCCCCAATGACAAAATATCCGAGCAACACCTGTCTCACCGCCTCCTAGCCCTGTAAGATGTTTGTTATGCCGCTAAGGCCTATCTCTCCTAGCCATAAGACCCTTGAAATATATGCCGATTCTTCCGTAACATTAAGTCGTGCCTATTAGAACATAATTACAGATGTGTTAAGAAAATTAAGAGATTTTAGTAAAACGAACTTTTAAAGCAATTGCTTTTTTATATATATGGCGATTGCAGTCCCCTTGCCGTTTCCAGATGTAAGAAACACGATATTTCGGCAGGCAGCTTCTTAACGCTCACTATCCACGGTAGATCGGCTTGGCAAGACACCGTCGGTCGAGTCCCGGGCTAAGCTAACGTTACAGAAGCAATTAAATCTGTCAGTGGTACAGGGGAGGCAAGCCAGAGCCGGGTTTAACTGCGTCACGACGCCATCATGTTTCAGCAGCATGACGAACACGGTCGTGCGCAGGCCTTATCCGAGGTTACCAGGTCTCCGCGGGAATATCCTGGCTGTGCTTGAGAAGCCAATTGAAAACGGGAGAAGTACTTGATACTCGGCTTGACGGAGTATGAAGGTTAACTCCAAAATTACAATATGCTTATTCACATGCCAGCGTTGAATTGTCGTGTCAAGGCTTCTCATATACAACGCGGCTCGTCTTACAAACGTCTTGAAACTGCACCTCCGAGACTTAATATAGCCCTTGGTCTGCTTTCAATATGCCATTGGAACTGTACAAGAGATGCTGCGGGCCGTATCAGTTAAAATGAATTCCAACTGTCCATCTGTGACCTTGTATGTACCTCGACCAAGCCCAGGGTTCCCGATGCATCACAAGCATGCAGTTTAGAAATGTGATGTAATGATGAGGGTTTTCGGCTGTTGAGAAATTTAGGCTTTGTTGCCGGTAGATACCTTTCTGTACGGACTAATGGCGGTTCTTGAACGGGGCGGTCCATGACAGCTAGGATTAACTCATTTCGACGACGTTTTGGCCCTCATATGTGTCAGCCACAGGGACCACCAAAGATTTAACCAGACGCTTATGTACAAGATGTTGCTTCTTTTTTGCAGAGTGGAAATCTTTATCGGAAGGAGATAGTTGGGGGTTTAAATGCGCATCACGTTCGTCTACCCAGTTGCTGTTCAATGTCAACCACGGCCTATTTCCGGGGCCAACTTTGTCAATACCGTAGGTTCACTCTCAGGCTCTGCAGAGCCTTAGTGATACTGTCCAACTTCTTGCTGGTCGCAGGAGATATCTCGGGCTACCTTTCGAAGGTTTATTGTCGTCGAAGACGTTTTTGTATCACGGAATCATTATCTTAAGCTACGGATTTTATAGCAGTGAGGTTTATAGCTTGCTATGTACTACTTAAGTATAAGATACTTCAGGCCTTACGTTTTCTTTACCTTAGAACGGTCATATTATCGACTAACATAACACGGCCCAGGTAATGCTTACTGAGAGATTGGAGTTTGCATGCTGGAATAAGAGACTGTGGAGTTCCTTGCTGATGTTCGCTGCCAGGAGGACAATTCTGGTGATATCAGAGACGAAGACCCAGAGAACAATCAAACATGGATACTACACCAGGTTTGACAAAATGGTCCTTGAGATGATAACCACTCATGATCTAGTATCTAAGATCCCAGGGCTTCACAGAAAGGGTTACCAAAGCTCCCCAGGAGATCGACAGGGTACCCGGCTCCTTGGCTACGGTCCTGGTTATCTTGCAAAAGCAAGCAGCAACGAGAGTGCATCCTGCTAGGACGATGCATGAAAAATTTATGTTTTAAATAAGTTTGACTTGTGGTATCCTAGCTGAGAACGGGTACACGGCTTTGAGCCAACTTTTGGTGATGGAGGCAACTGCATCTAAAGATCTCATACAGATGTAGCAGGCCGTATCGGACCACCCAAAGCCGACTTTGAAAGCCCATTACCTCAAACAGTATTTGGTGTCTGGATTCATGCCGAATATCATGCGATTTCACCGTCAACTGCTAAATGACCTGCCATAAAATGTCTCAGCCTTAGGACCGAGGAAGGTTGGCGTCGGCATGCCAGTCGGGTTCATGGGCCGAGGACCACGCAAGGTAAAGGCCCGGAACGCGGATGATGATACCCTTGTTGCAACGACGGACTACAGAATCGGGACGGATGGTGGGGAAACCCTTATTCCTGAATTTGCGTAACCTCAGAGGGTTAAGATTAGGATTTTCGGTCTCCCCAACTAGCTGCATGTGAACTTGGCAAAATGGCTTGAACAAAATCTGGCTATATAGGGCTCAAAGGATAAAACGTTAGTAGATAGATTGATGATTAGATGGCCTCGTTAAATTAGCTTTCTTGATAACTATAAGTAAATCCTCTTTTTTTTCTCTTTTTTTTTACTTTCCAATTAGCAATTCCCTACCGTGGTAAAAAATACCTCAAAAGTGGCATTTTCGACGCTTCTTAATACCCTTGAGCCCTGTAGCTCTTTACCAAAAGCCTGGTCCTCGGACCATGACCCTTCCCCCCGGAATGCGCTGGCATACTGTCTAGACTGTGTCTCCCTGGCTCGCTTCGTCGTGGATGTAAGGATAGGGAACCTAACCGGACATGTGCCCCTGTATCCGTCCTGACCCGGAACTTTCGTCATACTGCTTTTTCCCAACAGTCCAGCAACGCCACACATCATCCAATCCTAGCTCAGGGCCACTTACGTCCCTGTTAACTGAACCCTCGCTTAAATCCGACCGAATCATAAACCCAGCCTTAACGCCTTTTGATCTTAATTTCGGCTCATGATCTGTCTTTCCGACAGGGTCGCTTGCTTGGCCGTTTTTCAACTTGGTGAGGCTTGACTACTGATTTTGCTGTTATCTGAAGATTGGAACAGAAAACCATATAATAATAATAATAGCAACTAATGTTGCACTGTCCATCCTGTACCCAGGCGTGAAGACCGTGCGCCTCATGATTTCGCGTCCTTAAGTCATTGCGATGCGGCATATCGCTGCGCTACGGCGTGGCTGGCATTAGTACCTGCGATGGGGCCCTGTGACATGCTGACGAAGGCTAGTACCACTGCAAGTGTCGGCCAATCAATGCTTACTGGGAACAGGTTCCAGATGCACGGTGCTTGAGTGCATGGCAGATCTGGATATGCGGCAACACGACTATTGGTCAGCTATCAACCACGACATTTGCCCTCGTTGCATGATTCTGACTCGTCTTCCAGGAAGTTGCTTTATTTGGCGACTTGGGTTTAGCAATCATGCCAATGTTCTTAATCTGGAAGCTCAACCGATCGGCTCTGGAACGGTGTTATATTAGCGTCTTGATGGCACTTGGCCTGGTTGCGACTGTGACCGTCATCATAAGAGGACTGTGCAAAGATTGGCCCTGTCTTTATCATTGACAAGGATGTTGACAAGTAGAACTTTATAACAACTAGAGTCAAGAGTTGGAAAGTTTAAAAAGGATATGAATTATCCTCTCAATTATTACAAGGCTCCCACTAGCTAAGTTCAGGGATATCTGCCCAAGTACAATGCATCAATGTTGTGGGCATCATTCAATGATCCTATGGTTCTTCTCCTCATAAGATTGTGAGTTACAAATAGCACTTCATCCCTTCATGTAACTAATTATAGACATGTGAAAAAAATAGTACATGCATGTATAGATGCTGTCCTCAATTGTTAAATACTTTATCGTTAACCGCCACCACAAGAGCAGTATAGTCTGAGTTGTCAACATAATCGATGTAGATAACATTGGGAAATGAAGTATTGCTAACCACAGGAAGTAAACGCGTCACCAGTTCCTTGTTGCAGATATATGCCAATACTCGAATTGGTTTCAGGAATGCGACCACCTTGGTAGCAAAGTCCACAAGGTTACCGTTCCAGGATGGGGCTTGCAGTGTCAGCGTCCAGGACAGCAGGAAGAGTTGTTTGTCTTTAGTAGCCGTGTCCTTTCATTTTGTTGATTTGATCGCTGACCATGACTACCGCGTCGTCCGTGTTAGAATATTGGTTGTAGATATTGAGCTGTGAAGGCTTGTAGAACCCCTTGTTCTTGAAGTCTCTCATATCAAGACCTTCATTTTCCACGACGCAGACGACCGCTCCACGCCTGTTACCGATAAAATCCTGAAGTGGAATGAGGCTTAGGTCTTGCGCCTTCTTCTCTTCTTGTACCACATATCGGTTCTCAAGCTTCAGCAACTCGCCTAGAAGTCTGCGCCACTCATTATCATTGAATGTCCTCCAATCACCTCCGACATCGGTCTGGAGGGTGTGTGAGAAATTAAGAATTACCAGCTCTGGGTATTGCGATAGGAACGAATTAACACTGGAGATGGTGCTGGCCAATGACTCCCCGCGGGCTCCAATCTTGCCCGTGTAGTGACCTGTCCAGAAACCACCACCAGAGATTTGAGGACGAATATCGAAGTAACGAGCGCCGTACGCAAGCTGTCCGTGAACCGGAGTGGCCTGGCAAAGCACGTAGTCATCGATCATCCCGCTTGGTATGTCACTGTGAGATACAAAAGACATGCCCGAGTCATGGCTGCCAAGCATGCAAATTTGTGACAGTGGTCGAGGTCCTAAAGTGGCAAGATTTTGGTGCATCCAACCGACAGGAGGATTGGTCGTGTGGAAGCTGCCTTGCTTTCCCGAAAGTACGAAGCTGACAATGCCATCATGTCGCCACCCTAGCTTTATTAATGAACCCCTTGGGTTGTTAACTGCTTCTAACGATACAAGCTCTACCCAGATTCTGGATGGAGCATCGGAGACATGGATGCGGAACGAGCACTCTGTTCCTTGTAAGGTATATGCAGTGATACCTCTGGTGTCTGAGCGCTCTATGAATAGGCCTTGCTTGAACTCAACGTAATTGCTTGTTACAGTGCCTGTGCTACGGTTAGTCGTCCCTTGTATGTTTGTTCAACTTGGGTATCTACCTGGGTCGACCCATTCAGGGAGGTTCCAAGATTTCATCTGATAGCTGCTCTGATTTGTTCTGATCCATTTGTATGGAGTACCGTTGACGAGTGCAAGTGTTCCGCCTTCACCCATCGTGGTGACGATCGATCGTTATAGAAGGTCCTGAGCTTGTGTGTTTTGTTTTATGAAGCAGTGGAGGGCAGTCACATGGAGGCATCTCACAATCGAAGAGAAAACGATGAGATTATATACTCGTTCTTAGTTGCTGGTGGTTGCATGCGCTCGCTATTGGCAACACCGATCATCGAAGCATCACTCTCGCATATTATGCACTAGTTCAACCACATGGTTACATTTTGGGTCACAGACTCTTCGTTATGTTTAACTATTCTTTTTCGCAGAAGTCAAGAACTCATGCCAGGATCGGACCACATGATGTCGCTGCAATAAATGGCTGATGATATTGGTTGATCACTTTTCCAACTTGTGCTTGGGAATATATAGGAGGTATAACGCACATCAAATAAGCTGGAATACTTTGTGTAAACAGCGTTGTAATTCCTGTATATATCCCAACGGATAGAGTGTGCTTTTTAGTTTCCATACAGCTAGACTGATCATGAGATGGTATCATGAGATAAAGGATTTTGGCTCAGGTGGCCTGACTAACCGCTTAAGGTAACTGGGCAAGACATTGTGTAGATGAAGTATCACATTGATTCCGCAAGTGACTGTAGACTGAGCGAAAAGCATTGCATCTTCCGTTCCATAATATGGTAAAAGTCTAACCTGCATTCTCTAATAAAGTAGCTACAGTATACACAAGTCCATGAAGACTACAAGTAACATTACGGAATCTCCAAGAATCAACAAGCCGTAAAGTTCTTTTACTAGCAATAAGTCAATCTAACACTAAGGCGCTTACTAAAGGTAGTAAATATCTCTATTAATAAGCTTATTAACTTAATAGAAAAACTATAAATTAATGTAACTTAAGGCTTTAAGAATAATATAAAGAATATATTTAAATACTTAAGTATATACTGTCTCACTTACTTATCTGTCTCGCTCGCTTATTGTAATGTAATACTGAAATAAGCTTAGCACTTTCGATCACATGACCTCATTATTTTAGTTAACCTGACTTTGCCTTAAGATTCTAACTATTGAGAACAGATTATTTTGCCTCCGTATATCAATTGATAGAGCACCATGGCAAATGGCAATAAAGCCCCCAAGACGTCAAACACTAAGCGTAGGCGCATTACACAAGCGTGCGACTACTGCCATCAACGCAGCATTAGATGCCGGCCCTCAGGCGACAACCAGGGATGTCAAAACTGCAAAGACTTTGCACAAGAATGCACCTATCATCGAACACCTCGACGACGCGGGACAAAGCCTCGCGATGGCTCAACAGACCATAAGGACTCCACAGAAGTCGCTGCGCGTCCGCCTCTTAAGACTGCGAATGCTGGACCGGCCCAAGAAAGTAGCCATCCATCCCATGATGTGAGATGCGTACCGAGCCCGCGAGCCGTCTCTGTTCACGACAATCAATGGAATGCACCACAAATTGCCAGCCAAGCCAGCATCATGGACCTAATTGAGATCTATTTCGAGGTTGTTTACCCAATATTCCCGTTCTTTCACCAGCCGACGTTCGTTAGAAGAGTCTCTCGAGCCGAGTACACAAGCGAGAAATCCATCTTTTCTGTCACGATGGCTCTTTGTGCCCTGGTCAGTGGTCGCATACGAGACGGGTCAGTAACGAACCCCAAATGGGACCTCGAGTCACTATGTAAGATACAACCAGAATTGTTCTACGATGAGGCCAAGAAACAGCTCCTGGAGCTCGCGACAGAGTCAAACATACACATCCTTCGAGCGCATGCAATTCTTGCCATTGCAGCTATTCAAAATGGAATGACGCGCGACATGCACCACCATCTTGGCTCGTATCACTCTCTGGTGGCGATGGATGGGTTACATAATGAGGCCAATTGGCCACGCAATATTAACGTCGTGGAACGAGAGGAGAGGAGAAGACTGGTCCGGCATGCCCAATCATCGTTCCTGCGACAAGTAAGCTAACAATTCTTTTTAGTTTTGGTCTATGTATACACTCGACATCTACACGGCAGTGGTTTGGGGTGGCGTCATTCGATGTAGCGAGTGCCAATCTTGCGTAGCCTATCCAACAGAAGTTGACGATGACATGATCGACGATAACGGAATAACAGCACAAGATCCAACACCTGCAAAAGACAGTCAGTCTTTTGCAGGCCGAGCGGATTGCTGGCTATCAGGGTGGAATTTCATCACAGACTTGTATCGCGTCCTCGAACATGCCTTGACGCGGCTTCGAGGCTACCGAAGGCGACAAACCACAAATTCGTTCTTGGTAGGGATGTTTGAGGAAGACTTTACTGCTGCCAAAGCATCAGTTCGCGAGAGCGTCTTTCAAATGTACCTCAACTTGCCGGATTGCTTCAAAGAAACGCCGCAAATGGTCTTTAACGTCAAGAAAGATCGTTTCGGGTTCCAGGCCGCGAATATCACTGCCACATTTCAGCTACTGCGTATTGTCCTCTTCGATGCTAGCGGAACCAGTATCGAACAGCGTTGCCAGATCGCCAGCGAAGTCGTCGAAGCATTTGCCTCTGTACCGATTGCTTATCTGCTTTCTATCAGCACCCCGCTCCTGCACCATCTTGGAGGAATTGGATCGATTTTAGGTAATGTCTTGGAAGAGCCGCTCAGCGAGGCCGACTATACTCGTGTACGGGGAGTAATGCTCTCAATGGCGCTGCTGTTAGAGAACCTGGAGGTCATCCACCACAGCACCAGTGCGAGCGAGAAGCTCCGATCACAAGTTTCTCGAATTGATGAGTACATGACTAGACAGCGACAGATTGACCCATCAGCCGCAGTCCTGACAGCATCTGAAGGCATGATGGAAGAATCGGCACTGGACAGCCGAGTAGCCCAAAGCTATCAGGAGATCATCCCAGATGGTGCATTTGACTGGACGTTTCCAGAAAGTGGAGAGCTTCTTGGAGACCTGACGTGGAACTTCAACCTGAATTGATATTTTTGTGTCAAAGAGTTTTCAGCTAAGAGGTGCAATCTCGTATATCAACAGGCTAACCATCAATAACATCTTGCTGCTCAATCGTACCATTTCCGCAGTTCTCCAAATCCTTTTCAGTGACATGAACCTGCTGAACATATCCGTCGACCTCATCAAGCAACTGTCTCGATGCTACTGCGACGTCTCCGCCTGCATCAGCCAAGCGCCTCTCATATTCCTCCATGTTCTTAGACACGAGGAGACTGTTGCTCGTGAACAAGAGGTTAATCTCCTCGAGAGACTTTTGAGATACTTCGGGGAAGAAGAACCACACAAGAGGAATAGCAACGACATTCATGGCCCCAAAAAAAATATAGGTAGCCCAGCCGAGCCTCTGAAGCATGATGGGAATGACGAATTGAGTCATACCACAGCCACATGCCCAACCGAAGATTGTGAAGCTGTAACCTTTGGCGCGAATCTCCTGGGGCCAGATTTCAGTTCCATAAATCCAGCATGGAATGATGTTGAACATGGTGAAGAACCTGAATCAAGTTAGCAAAAATAACTACAATTTTAGCAATGTGCCTTACCAGATATAGATGAAGACAAATGATGCCGCGGCAGTACCAAGCTGTTGAGACTTCTCAGAATCTGTAGCAGCCACGTCTTGGGAGGTCTTGATAAAGGCAGCAACAAGGAACAGTGCGATACCTTGAGTGACGAAAGAAACCATCAAGGATCTGATACGACCAATTCTATCGATAACAAAAGACGCCGCTACAGTTCCCGGAATGCCAAAAGTGTTGGCAAGTCCAGCCAACCAGATAGATTTGTGTGTATCAAAACCAGCCAGGTTGAACAGGGTGCCGGCCCAAGCAGCAATAGCCAATATGCCGGTCCATTGCTGGATCCACTGAAGTGCAAAGCCCATGACTGCTCGCCTTCCAAGATGGAGGTTGCCGGAATATCGACCGCCGAGTGCTATGTTGAGGAGGTCATTGCGACGGTTATGGGTGGCTTCGACAATTGAGTCAATTTGCGCAAGCTCAGTAACTATTTTGGGTGTGTCTTGAGTCAGGTCGCCTCGAAGCTTGCAGAGGATATCGATAGCCTGTTCTCTTCTCCCGTTTGCAATGAGCCATCTAGTCTTGTCAGTATACAAGCCCTTCAATGTTCAGTTATGATAGAAACACACCTAGGAGACTCGGGCAGGAATGGGAGAGCAACGTCCACAATTATAAGAGGAATGGCCATCCAGGCGAGCGGAAAGCGCCAACGGAACTCCGTGTTGGTATTTCGAAGACCAAAATTGAGCCAGTATGCGATGGCGATACCTAAATAGTTGGAAACAAATACCAGAGAGAAGCTAGAGCCACGATCATGGGCTTCGGACAATTCGCTAACCCAAGGAGGTACGATGGCATTAAGAAAGCCAATCCCTAGACCAGCGATAATTCGAGCGCAGAGGAACATGTTGGAGTTAATACTGCCCGCCATGAGAGCAGCACCGAGAATACCGCAGAGCGTCCCGACTAAGACACCGCGTTTGCGGCCAACCTTGTCCCCAACCCATCCTATAACCGTCATTAGTATGATCCCGACTTCTTTAAGGCATGTCTAATTGACTAACCACCTGTAAAACAACCCCACATGCCTCCAAAGTAATAAGCTGCTGCAAGACCACCTTGTTTGGTTGAGTTGGTTACAACTCCATTGGAGCCAATGCCAGCCATATCGATGAAGCCAGGGGTCTCGCTCACAGTCCCCAGCACACCCTGGTTAAACCCTATGTTATGTCAGTTGGTTCATCTCAACAATAATTGTGGCTAACTCACCTTCAAAGATCAAGGCTGTTGAAGCGACAAGGTTAATAAGAAACAACAACGCCTTGCCAGGCACATGCCTCCAGACGTGAAAGTTGATCATAGTGTCGAATGCAGTAGCTCGGACGTCGGTATATTTGCGGTACTGATGGGATGATTGATGAACAGTGTCATGAGTCCAAGGCATGAAGTGGAATCGACGAGATATATATCCTTCGCAACATGATCAAAGAAGGGGTTGCCTAAGAACCAACGAAACGTTTCAAGTGACTAACCTTGAAGCTAATTCCCCGTGATTCCCCAGGGTAAATCACAAATTTTGCGGGGTGACAACTGTTAGTGGCGAGAACCGAGTGGCGTCTGGTACGCTTAAACGCTTAAACGCTTAAACTCGAGGCCCTCAAGACATGGGCGAAAGGCCCGCTTAACCATTCATCAATACCTTAAGCTTTTAACCGCTTAGACGAGGCGAAACCACCTCTCCTGGAACTACCCCAGATTCTCGAGGTGGCTCAGACATTAAAAGATGGGATAAATAGCCTTGCCTTCTACTTTCGAACTATATGTTGTCGAGCAGTTCCTCACAATTATTTTCGTTCATATTACAGAATCTTTACCATGGGATCTACCGAAGGTCTTCTCCTAGACGCTCACGCGCCTCTGGACATTACCGTATTGGGCTTAAACTCTGGCACGTCCATGGATGGTATTGATTGCGCCTTGTGTCGCTTTCGACAAGCCTCACCAAATGCACCGATGTATCTCGAGCTCTTGAAGTACGACGAGATCCCTCTTGAACAGACCATCAAGAAAAGGGTGATGCGCATGATCCTCCACAACAATACCACACCCGAGGAACTATCGGAGGTCAATGTCCTGCTTGGCGAGACATTCGCAGATGCTGTTATGCAATTCTCACAGAAACATGGTATTCCGCTATCATCCATTGATGCCATCGGCTCTCATGGCCAGACCCTCTGGTTGCTCAGTATCCCAGAGGAGGGGCAAACAAGATCTGCCTTGACCATGGCGGAGGGTTGCTTTATTGCTTCTAGAACTGGAATTACTACGGTCACTGATTTCCGTGTCTCGGATCAGGCCGCTGGTCGTCAGGGAGCACCTCTCATCGGCTTCTTCGACTCTCTGCTTCTTCACCACCCCACCAAGTTTCGAGCCTGTCAAAACATTGGCGGCATTGCAAATGTTTGTTTCATCCCGCCTGATGTCAATGGTGCATTGAACACTGAGTTCTTTGACTTTGATACTGGACCTGGCAATGTTTTTGTCGATGCGGCGGTGCGATTCTTTACAGATGGTGAGAAAGAGTACGACAAGGACGGTGAAATGGGTCGAGCTGGAGAGGTGGACCAGCAGATGGTCGACGAGTTCCTGCAAACTCATCCCTACTTTGCTCTTGATCCGCCTAAGACGACGGGTAGGGAAGTCTTCAGAGATACGATTGCCCACAACTTAATCGATCGTGGCCTCGAGAAGGGAATGTCTCCAAATGATATTGTGGCCACTATCACGCGTATCACGGCTCAGGCTATTGTGCAACACTACAAGCGATACATGCCAACCCAGTACGGTCCACTAGCAGAAATATACATGTGCGGCGGCGGAGCGCGAAACCCCAATATCACAGAGTATATACAGAACGCCTTCCCTGACACGAGAATCACCATGCTTGACGAGGCTGGTATCCCGTCAGATGCCAAGGAAGCTATCACATTTGCCTGGCAAGGGATGGAGGCTGTAGTCGGGCGAAGTATCCCTGTTCCTTCACGCGTCGAGACCAGAAGGGAGTATGTCCTCGGCAAAGTAAGCCCAGGCAAAAATTATCGTAGACTCTTGAAGAAGGGAATGAGCTTTGGTGGTGATTTAGAGTATCTGCCACCTGTTAAAGAGCTTGTTAATTATGTTGGCGGTCAAGTGTTTAGTACTATAAAGCAATAGACTCTTTTTGCTGCCTCATCTAATAGACTTATATGTGTTAAAAGCTTTAATATGTGATGCTTTATACCCATAGAAGTCCAGAAGTTACCCATAAGTCGCACGCCATGGAGGATGGGTCACAGGCTTCGCGCAGATGGCTTCCTCAGTGCCGAGGCCTCTCTTTCCTGCCACTTAGTGCTGAGATCTGCTCCTTGTCGGTAGCGAATGTAATCTCTCCAGGATTGGCTCCGAGGCCGTTACAGATTTCCTGTAGGTCCACCTGTTGATCTGAATTCATCTGTCTATTAAATCGCATTCAACTGTCGTCGTATCTCCAGACGCGCCATCGGACTCATATTGGCTGTTACTAGGCTCCTCTGTGTCTGGACCGACCCTGCATGTTGCACGTATGATTAAGAACCTGACCTCACCTCAGGTGATGTGGCCGGGCTAAAGAGACGCTATTTGAACATGAGTGTGGATAAGTACCAAAATCATGGTATCTGGAAACAGCAGCAGGACAAGCTAGAACAATGTATTAGAATACCGGTATTTCGACTAACTACTACCTAACCCCTTACCCAATATATAATCGAAAAGCCGCCTAATAAGCGTCTAAGCCATGTTTCCATTATAACCTTTAACTTGTTTATAGTGTGGTTCAGTCCATTATAGTGTGTTGTTTATAGCGGAAAGTTATACTTATATGTCTAAGAAATTATAGAAGCTATAACTAGTCTCTAAGAACTATTAAGATATAATTTAACTTAAATTAACTATTAAAATAGATAGTTTTATTTAAATTTTAAAGTTATATAACTTAAAGTGAAACTGAGTTACTAATTAAATAAAAATAACTTTAACCCTATATAATAGTTAAGTTTTCTAAACAAGTAAACTAGTCCATATTAGGTTTATATTTATAAATATATAGGGTATTTATATTAAGT